>CAIGRK010080500.1:0-11510 GCA_903798315.1 Fraxinus greggii
CAAAAAATACACATGTATGCTCCTAGTTAATTGCTCCAATAAGATACTGCAACTTTTTCAGAGAAAAGTGATAGAACGTCACTTTTTCACATTCTCATTTTCACACACACTTTGAATGCATCAATTGAAATGATTCAAAAAAATATGAATTGAATGTAAGATAAAACAATATTTGAATTCATACATTTAAATTTTCAAAAAGACATACATGAGTATCTAATTAATTGCTCTAAAGAGATAATTGCTCAGATAAAATATTTTGACTTTTTTATAGAAAAGTGACCGAATGCCACATTTTTCATATTCTTATTTTCGCAAATATCTTTGATGCCTCAATTGAATTGATTCAAAAAAACATGAATTGAACACAAGATAAAATAAGGTTTGAATTTGTATGAGACGTCGTGACTACTCAGAGAAAAGTGACAAAACATCACTTTTTCGCATTCTCATTTTCACACACACCTTGGATGCAAACGTTGTTTTTTTAATCTAAACATGACGGGATGAAATGATTTTTAATTTTTTTTTTAAATCAAAACACGATAGAAGGAAAATAAAATTTAGTATTAAAAGAGCATGACTTTCTTTTTTCAACTACAACTTCCATATATATATAAACTGATTGTCTTATATGCAATACAATAATGAATTCATAATTCTTCAAGTTACTTTCTCTCATTTCTTATTTTTAGATAATGATACTCACCTTCTTGAAGCCTGTGCTTCCATGATTCAGAATTAACAAAGGTGATCTCTACTATCACTTATGATTATTAAATCAGTAGGGAGGTTGTGGTGGTGATGGCCAACCATAGGCAACATGAGTCAAAAATGAAGATGATGGTCTAATTCAATGTAAAGAAGTGGAATCTCATTCTTGCGGCGTCATAGAATGCGTAGAAACTTAGGTAAAAGATGAAAATTGAGTTTTAAATCCTGCTTTAGTTTCTGGAAAATTGAGCATAAAAGATTCTTTCAATTTTAACCATTTGTTGTATCACGTTTTTTCTCAAAATGACCCCAAAATATAGTCGTATTTGTGCAAGTACCCTCTTAATTTTGGAGAGATCGGATCCTTTAGGGTTGTATTTGACGATAAGTCGAATACATATGAAAATATAAATAGAGTTATAGTCCCCAATTTATATGTAATTTTCCATTTTTTGTGTCATCCCATCAACACAAGAATATAAGAGAAAACATATTGAAGATGAAGGTCCAAAATCCACCATTAAGAGCAGGAAATCAACAATGAAGAAGAAAGAATTGAGATAATCAAAAATATGGAGCCAAATGCCAAAATAAAAAACGAGAACTCAAGAACAAAAAGATGCAATATTCATGATTAAAGATTAAGAAGCCAAACACTAAGAGATTGATGTTGATCGTCGAGATTCAAGATCCAAAAATAAAGAATTATTTTCAATAAATTAAGATATGTTAAGCATTTAATAATTTTCTTGGTGATTTGAGTACGTGATCTTGACAATAAAGTAATTAGGTTTTTATGTTCCTAAAATTTAGAGTTTTATAAAAAATCTAACAAGTTATATCAGAGCCAACTCAAAATTAAAACATTGAGAATAAATAAAGAGTTTTAGGGTTGAAATTTAAATTTTGGATTTCTCAATTTTGGAATGTGAACAAGGCAATTGGTGCATTGTCGTGCTGCGTCTGGGCAATGTGGCGCCCGAAGGCTATCCCCTTGTTGCGCGGATACGGTAGCGCCGCGACGATGGTTTCCTAACGCTGTAGCGCCTGAGTCTGGGCGCTGTGGTACACCACTTTTGTTAGTCTATTTTTATTTATTTTTTGGAAACAAAAATAAAATGAAGGGTCAATCAAATTCAAATTTTCGTATTACAGTTTCTTTCGAATTACTAATTTTCTAAAATAGATTAATTGAAACAACATGTTGCCAATGTAACTTCTCTTGTCTAAATTACTTTATTTGAAATATTAGAAATGTTGTGTGTACGTAATTCATGCAGGTATTGTTCAATCCAAATGATTGTCAATATTTGGCCAAATTATTTTCACACATGTGGTAATAAATATGTGACAATTATAAAAGTATCTTTTTATGTGAACATTGAGTCTGTCCAAAGATAAATTTAATGTTTGACATGATTTATTGTCAATATTTGATTACTACACCAAGAATACCATTTACAAGTTGATATTTCTATCTAAAGACTAAATGTCAATGTCGTGATTGGTCTCTTGTGATGAGACCCACTATTAATTAAATTTATTGATTGCTCAATACGGATTCCCGTGTAAACATGTTATTTAAGTTGAAATTCTCTATTCAGATAATCCAACCACTTTTGCCATAGCTGCCAACATCAATTAAATTAATGTACTCGAACCAAAGTTTAAGGGTTGGAAAGAAAATGTTTGTGTAGTTCTTGATGGCATGAATCTAGACCTTGCGTTAAGGACTGAACAACCTACTACTCTTACAGATAAAAGTTTCGCTAATTAAAAAGAACACGGATAAGTAGGATCATTTGAGTCGTATAATTTTTATGATCATGAAGCGTGGAATTCCAGCAACATTTAGGGGCACTACGTCCGATAAAGTAACTATTGCCAAAGAATTTCTTAAAAAAATTGAAAAAACGCTTTGCAAAAGATGATAAGGTCGAAACTAGTACGCTTCTAGAGAACTCGAATTCACTGAAGTGTAAGGCTAAAGAAAACATAAGGAAGTATATAATTGGCAAGTCTCATCTTGCTTCAAAATTAAATGCATTAAAGTTTGAGCTATTTGACGACTTGCTTGTGCATTTGATTTTGATTTCTCTTTTTTTCACAATTCAGTTAATTTAAGGACAACTATATCTATCAAAAGGTAAAGTGGACTCTTTATGAGCTTATTTCATATTGTATGCAAGGAAAAGATGGGTTAAAGCAAGAGAGAATTGGAAGTGTTCACTTGGCAAGTACCTTTAAGGACAAGTTTCAGAATAAGGAAGTTGCATCTGATTTAGCTCAAAAAGAAATAGAAAAGCCTAAAAAGGATTAATCATCTTATTGTTACTTTTATGAAAATTTGGGGCACATGAAGAGAGAATGTACTAAATATCACACTTGGCGTGTAAAGAAAAGTACACTTCACTTTTATTTGTTTTGAGGTTAATTTAGTTTCAATACTAAGATACATTGATAAATTTCAGTGCTACTACTCACGTAAGTGTGTCAATACGGGGTTGCCTGAACAATCGAAAACTAATTGTGCTGAAAGATTCATCTATGTGGATGATAAATCAGATAAAGTTGAGGTTTAAGGGGCTTTTAAATTATTATTAACGACTGGTTATTATTTGGGCTTGAAAGAGACATTTGTGGTACCTTATTTTAGATAAATTTTGGTTTTTGTTACTACATTGGACAAATTCGATTTCTCTTGTTCGATTGGAAATAGTCAGTTTAGTTCTTTCTTAATTCAAATATTGTGGGTATCAATTCTTTATCTGGTTATGATAACCTATATTTGTTTAATACGGTTATCTCTTATGAAGAAACATTGCATATAAATTCACGTGGTACAAGTGTTTAGATCATATCTCTCAAAAGAGAATGGAAAAGTTTGTGTCAGAAGGAATTCTTGATTCCCTTGATTTTTTAGACTCAAATGTTTAACTTAATCACGTTAGGGGGAAACAAACAAATAGAAGGAGATTATGTGGTAATAGAACTTCGGACATCTAAGAAGTAATTCATGCGGATGTTAGTCTTCCATTCCCTTTGACTTGTTGAAATGGTCAACAATAATTTATTTCATTCATAGATGATTTTTCTCGTTATGGCTACTTGTATCTCATTCGTGAGAAATCTCATTTATTGGACATGTTCAAAGCGTACAAGGCTGAGGTTGAAAACCAACTCAGCAAAAGAATAAAACACACGAAATATGATCATCGTAGTGAATATTATGACAGATATGACGGATCATGAGAACAATGTCTAGGACCTTTTGTTAAATTCCTAAAGGAATGTGGAATCGTCCTACAATACACCATGTCATGGTCCCCTAGCATGAATGGTGTTACTGAGAGACGAAATAGAACACTTAAGGACTTGATAAGAAGTATGATTAGTCATTTTCCCCCAACTAAAATCTCTTTAGAAAGAAGCACTAAAGACTATAGCTTAAATTATTAATAAAGTTCAAGTAAAGCAACTGTTAAAAAGTCACAAATTTTTAAAGATCTTATTATTATGTCAATTTTCGAAACGATAAATGTTCATTTCTTTAAGGATGTAAAGTCTATAGGGGAGATAAGGTTTTAATGTTAAGAATTTTGTCTTTGAAAAAGGATATGTATATATCATTTCTGTTGCAATTGACCATGATCAGGATCAGTGACAAATTCTTATTCCAGATCTTGTTCAAGAAACACATTTTTTGGAGCAAAACAATATTACAAAATTCCATGTACACAATCAAGGGGCTGATGGAAGAGGATCTATCAATCAACTTTCATCAAACCATGCAAATGAATAATTCTCAAGAGTGAATTGATGTCATGAATAAAATCGATAAAGTCCATAAAAGACAATAACGTTTGGGAACTCATCTTATTGTCTAAATGTACGAAACCCATTGATCGTAAATTGATATTTAAAATCAAGAGGGATTCAAAGGGTGGTGTAGATAGATATAAGTCTTGTATTGTTACAAATGGCTTTACTCAAAAGAAAACTATTGAATTTAAAGATACTCTCTCTCTAATTTCTATGAATGACGGTTTTTAGGATTGTTATGCTACTTATGGCACATTTTGATCTTAAGTTAGTCGATGGTTTACAAACTAAAGAAATCCATCCATGTGTCTAAGCAAGCTTTCCGTCAATTTTATTACAAGTTTCATCAAGTAATCATCTCATTTGTTTTTGAGATGAATACAAGTTCAATGAGAATAAGCATATTTATGGTATTGTATGTCGATGACATATTACATGTCTACGATGATATGGCTTATTGTACAAAACTAAGAAATTTTTGTCAATAAATTTTGAAATGAAAATCTTGGTAACGCATCTTTTGTATTGAGGATATAGATACACCGTGATCATTTTCGGTGTATTTTTGGATTATCACAAAATAGTTATATCGATAAAGTTTTTAAAAGATTTGGGATGTAAGAATGCAAATCAGGTGATACCCCTATTGCTAAATGAGACAACTTTTGCCTCAATCAATGCTCTAAAAATAAGCTTAAAGAAAATGAAATACAGAAAATTCTCTGTGCTTCAGCAATTGGGAGTTTAATATGTGCTTAGGTTTGCACACATTTGGATTTAGCATTCATTATTGGAACCGTTTGGCAGATATTTAAGTAACACTAGGATGAATATTTGGAAAGTAGCCAACGGTTTATTCGGTATCTATAGAGAACTAAGGATTACAGGATCACGTACAATAAATCAGACCAATTGGAGATTATTGGATATTTTTATTCTGATTATGGAATATGAATGTGGAATTTTGCCACTGGGCTACACATTTTGGATGTAATTGAAAGATATTAAATTATTTTGTAACAATAACAGTCTTGCATTCCAATAGGAACTCGATGATGTCGAAGTTTATTGAAATTAAGTTCGTAGTTGTTAAGGAAATAGTTCGGAGTGGTCAGATTTCTATAGAGCATATTGAGACAAATTTCATTATTATAAATTCATTTACTAAATGACTGTCACCCAAGGTCTTTCATGACTATAATGCTTACATGGGTGTTGCATCTTTTGATGATTTGTTAGTTTAATGTCGATCGTATTTGAATATTGTCTGCTTTAAACACATAATAGTATCCATGGATATTCAGTTTAATTCAAAAATAAAGTATTCAGACCAGTTTTCACTCGATTAAGTTTTTTTTATCTCATTAAAGTAAAAAGTATTAAATAATAAGGTATGACCAGTTGGAAATATACATGTTTTGATCACATTATATGTAATTTCCAAACAACACATACATACTTGATCTATATCATTTGATTGTGTTGATATATATGACCATTGATGGTTTAGTTATGAAACGAAGATCGCTTTGATCCTATATTGACATAATTGATGGACGAGATTCTTCGGAGATGCTTTTGGTTATAATATCAAAAGTTTTAAGCTCATACGATTATATACATTTATAAGGTAACATATATGGCCTAAGTAAGAGCTTGTTGGAAAAATATTAATTTTTCATGTGGGTCTACATATATAATTAATTGTGTATAAAGACTATCTTAAAGTTAAGCATGTTTAAGGTGAACTAATAAGAAATTAAAGTTATTGGGCTTTGGATATCTAAATAAAGTGTGAACTATATATGTGTAGAAACCATATTCATTAAGTTTGTATTTGACGATGGGCTAAATACATATGAAAATATAAATAGGATTTTAATTCCCAATTCATATGTAATTTCTCATTCTTTATATGATCACATTAACACAAGATACAAGAGAAAACATATTAAACAGATAGATCCAAAACAAACGATCAAAAAAATGAAATCAACAATTAAGAAGAATGGATTGAAATAATCAAGATTATGAAACAAGAAGCCAAAATCAAGAACAAGAACTCAAGAACCAAAAGATGTAATATTCAAAATTAAAGATTAAGAAGCCAAACATAAAAAGATTATTGTTGATCTTCAAGATTCAAGATCCTGAATCAAGATCCAGTAATAAAGAATTATTTTCAATGAATTAAGATATGTTCTGCATTTAATAATTCTTTTGGTGATTTGATTGGAGGATTTTGGCAATAAGCTAATTAGATTTTTAAGTCTTTTTTATAAAAAATTGCTAAATGCTTTTTTATATAAAGACAATAAGATTCTCAATAAACTATATAAATACATTTGGTATGAGTAGTGGAAAATATACTGTAAGATAAAATAATATGAATTTAATATTTTGATTCCTTATAGCAACCTATAAATATGTATTGCATCTCGTCAAATATGGTGAGTTGAGATGTCTCAAATTTTTTTTTTTTTATCGCATTGATCTTTTTTACCACTAGAATTTTATTACATCATTACATTTTATAATATTAGCAAACAGCAAGATTATAACATATTACGTTGGTCCCATCATTTAATGTCATAATTTTTGGAATATTATTTTTTGGAAAACGTGTTGCTAAAAAAATGAAAAGTTTTTGATTTATGTGTAATTTTATTTTATTGAATAATGCATAATTAAAAATAAGAGAGAGAAAAATATATTATAAATTAATATGAACCAAATGGGGTTACATTACATGAGATATCAGATTTGAGAGAATAATGTTATATATCTAGGATGTTGATGGTTACCAGTATATTTTTCAATTAAGTCTTAAGTTTAAGGATATAAATCTCACTTAAGATGTCCAATACCGGGTTCTATTTTATCCAAAATGAATTTTTTTCTTTGCTCTTTTTAACTGCATATTTTTAATAAAATAATATTACACGTAAAGTCAAAACTTTTCTTTCTTTTTCTAACCGTACATTCTTAAAAAAAATCATTATCCCAAAATAAATTTGTCTCCAAAGTCTCATTAAAATGAAACCCAAACAATTATTTGACACAACATTATTGATTATTTGAAATGTGATCTTGCTTATAACATTTATCATGTAGCAATGTGTCAAAATTTTAATAGGAACAACGACATTCAACTCCATCGTCATGAGTAAAACAGACTCATTCCCCTCTTAATTTAGTTAAAACAATTGATAAGAACTTAAGCAAACATCTTTCATAAATGTCACCAATTTTTCAATCGTATATTCATCTTTTGTAAAAATTTACAAAAAAAATAAAAAAATTTATTTTTATCAAAATCAAACAGTTCATGACAACAAAATTAGGATAATTATGCTAGTGGTACTTAAATTTTCTTGGTGGGTGCACACACCAAACATAATAACCAATCCATTCCCACGTTTGAAATTTTATATGGTGACAGTTTGGGCAGTGCAACCTTCCAACTTTGCTCAAACCAAAATCCACTTGCCAATCTATACAACTCGCTGTACGCTGCTTTTAATCCGTCAAACCTGGCAGATTCCTACCCTCAACACACGTGTCCTTCATCAAAAGGCCAGTATAGGTTATTTTTACTTGCACGGTATTTATATATACAATTCTACTTTTTGAACTCCATGCGACAACGGCTATTTCTTAATTCAGACATTTCTATACAGCTTTCAAGTGAAGTCGCCTTCTTACTCCAAATTTTTCAACTTGTTAAAATTACATTTTTTTTAATTACACTTTTTTCAATAAAATACTATTATATGTAAATTTAATTTTTTTCTTATTTTATAATCACACATTCTCCTAAAAATGGACACGATTTAATTTGGTCCGATTTCGCTAGGTTTATTTCCGTTCAGAATGGAATCGAACTGAATCGAGTACCAATGAGAATTTTAAAAATAAAACCATTTATTCTATATCTAACTACTCAACCTAACCAATTGATTTCAATTCGGTCCGATCTGATTCTTTATATTTAAAAAAATATAAAAATAGAGTATGAAACTATTTGTCACTCTTTTACTATAAAATACAAAAAATCAATTGAACAAAGCAACGAACAAAAACTCACTCCAAAGTGCAAAATCAATTCATAAAGAAGAAGAAGAAAAAGATAAACTATTAAACACATCATAAACGGTAAAATTTTAATTGAAAAATAGTTTTCAAGAAAGTCGGTATAACAATAACCTAATTATTTTTAGTAATCCTCAAAGATCTTGATTTTTTTATGGTAGATCACTTTGGAAACAACAAAAAATTTGAACTCTTATGAAATATTGAACTGCAAATATATTTTTCCCTATTATGTTGCATTAAAACTATAAATTTGTAAAGTATTTATAAAATTATATACTTGAATTTTAATTACCCCGTTAAAGGAAAAAAGATAAGCATATGGAAAATGAAATTTCAACGTGAGAATAATTTTGAGGTGTAGTATTCAAAGACCTAGTGCGTCTTGGTGAAAGCAAAAAGAAAAATTCGAGAGAACCGAGTTCACTACTGGTTATGAAACCAGTACTAAGAATTGGACAAGAACCGACCTGATCTCGATGCATTATCCCAAAAAAAATCGACCCTTTAGTAGAGGAATCAGAATTGAACTGACCAATTCTATTTGGTTCGGTTCGGTTCCACTTGTTCCGAGAAAAAATGCCCACCCCTACATTTTCCATCAAAATAATATTTCAAAATACACTTTGAACAAAAAAGGGAGCTCAAACATGTTCTTAACTAATCTTTGTTCCTAAATCCCCGTTTGATAAGAATTCTTTTAAAAAAAAAATTTATAATCAAATTTTTTTTACTACATATTTTCTAAATTAATCTCCATTTTTAATCATTTTTTTTTAAATATCAATTTTACAAAAGTGATTCTCAAAAAATCTACATATGTCCTAAATTCCTGTTTGACCTTCATTTTTGAACCCCACTAGATGGCCAAGGCAACATCTAGTTTTTCCCTTCATTATTTAAAATTTATTCTCCTGAGAATGAGCGTTGTTTAATTTGGTCAGGTTTCACTCAGTTCGCAATTGAATGGGACCGGACTAAACCGGATCGAGTACCAATGAAAATCTTAAAAGTGAAACCATTTGTTCCATATCTAACAATTTAACCGAACCAGAACCGAAACAATGGATTTCGATTCGGTCCAATCCGATTCTTTATATTAAAAAATTATAAAAATAAAGTATGAAACTATTTGTCATTCTTTTAATCTAACAATATAAAAAATCAATTGAACGAAGCAACAAACAAAAAGTAGCTTCTAAGCTCAAGATCAATTCATAAAGGAAAAAGAGAGAGGATTAAACACATCATAAACGACAAAATTTCAATTGAAAAATAGTTTTTAAGAAAATTTGTATAACAATAGCCTGTTTACCTTTAGTAATCCTCAAATATCTCGATTTTTTTATGGTAGGTTACTTTGGAACAATGAAAAATTTGAACTCTTATGAAATATTGAACTACGAATATATTTTTCCCGATTATGTTGTATTAAAACTTTGAATTTTTAAAGTATTTATAAAATTATGTACTTGTATTCTGATTAACCATTAAAGGAAAGAAGATAAGCATATGGAAAATGAAATTTCAACAGGAGAACAATTTTGAGGTTTATCAAAGACCTAGTGTATCTTGGTGCAAGCAAAAGGAAAAATTCAGGAGAACTGAGTTCACTACTGGTTCTCAAGGCAGCACCGAGAACCCGACCACAACCGATTGGTTCTCGATGCATTGTCCCAAAATCGACTCTTTAGTAGAGGAATGGAAATCGACTTGACTAGTTCTATTTGGTTGGTCCGCTTCCACCTATTCCGAGAAAAAATGCTCACCCCTACATTCTCCATCATAATGCTATTCCAAAATACATTTTGAACAAAAAAATGTGCTCAAACATGTTCTTAACTAATCTTTGTTCCTAAATCCCTGTTTGATAAGAATTCTTTAAAAAAATAATTTATAATCAATTTCATTTTTTACTACATATTTTCTAAAATTACTCTCCATTTTTAATCCTTTTTTTTTAAATATTAATTTTAACAAAAGTGTTTCTCAAAAAATCTACACGTCCTAAATTCCTGTTTGACCTTCATTTTTGGACTCCACTAGATGGCCAGGGCCACATCTAGTTTTTCCCTTCATTTTTTAAAATTTAATTTTTTAACTTATTTTCAATTACATATTTTATGAGACTTTTAATTTTTATTACTTTTTCAATCATACATTTTATCAATTTTTATTAAGCCATATTTGACGACAATTATTTTAAGATTCTTTAATATTCATACTAACTTTCAAAAACATATTTATGCAATAAAATACTTTATACGTAAATTCAATTTTTTCTATTTTTTAATCACACATTTTTTCAAAAATTACTATTCAAAACTCTATTTTCTCAAAATAATGGTCATAAGACATGCTATTTTTTAACTAAACAAAATATGGGCTAATTGATAAGTGTATTTTGATGAGTTATCTAGGGACTTAAATGAGATTAATTGTAATAAATTTTGATAACTTATGACTTAATTAGATATTAATTTCGTTTGTTAGGTAAAACTTGCGACAAATGAGTGGAATTGGAAGAAATGAACAAAAATGAAAGCAATTCAAAGTTTGAGATCAAATTGCAAATATTTAATAGTTGATTCGGAGCCCAAAATAATAAATAAAATTTGTTAGTAGTCAATTGGATGAAACTAAAAGTAAAAAAATGAGTGAAATTTCACAAATATATTTCCAACCACACAAAGTATGTTCCAGATTTTAGTCGGAGATTGAGACCCATTTTTTGGATAACACATATTGGAATTGGAGAAATTTTACTTCTAGAAGAATTGTAACTTTCCAACGTACTATAAATCACCTCAAAAAATGAAAGCAATTCAAAGTTCGAGATCAAATTGTAAATATTTAATAACTGATTCAGAGCCCAAAATAAT
>CAIGRK010080515.1:0-12237 GCA_903798315.1 Fraxinus greggii
CATGGGTATTTAATGGAGTCAATCATAAGCTTCTGTTAAATTTATTATTACTAAATTTGAAATCGACTATGAAAATTACTTTTTGTTTTGATTAAATAAGGTAAAAAATATATGGTTGTTAAAGACATTATTTGAATAAATAAGTTTAATTCAATGATACACTATCCAATTGCAAATCTTGATTTAAAAGGACATGAGCAATTTGGGTTTATCTAACCTTCTTGAAAGTTATTAGTTCAACCCTAAAATCACATGATGAATAATGCGGGATTAAATTTATCAATTAAAAGCAACAAGTCACTTTTTATTTTTCTAGATGTTTAGTCAATCAAGTCAAGTTATTCTATGTTGAATTGCCACAATAATAAATAATGTAGTAAATAACATAAGATTTGAAAACGGAGACAACCCTTAATTAGGTAAAAACTCTGAGACCAAGCCAATAGTGTTCATTATAGACAATAAGAACTTACAGTATGATCCAGTCTAAAAAAATCACTAGACTCACTGATCTAATTCATGTAATGTCCAAAACCTGCTAGAACGTGCTTCACTTACACCTACTCTCACTCTTCTGAAATTGTCTATCTCCTGTAAAACACCAAGAACGCCTAGTACTTGTACTCTTCCTGTGTTTCTGGTCCAACCTCCCTTAATCTTCAGTAATCTCTGAAAGCTATTGAGAAATTACATTCCTGATAATATCTAGGAAGTTGATGTTTTGGATTATAAGAATTCGATGTTTTTCCCAAACTAGGGCTTTTCGAAAAACACCTCGTTCAAGCGTTAGGCTAGCGACAAGCGAACAAGAGGTGTGTTACTCGAACGAGAGCCGAGCGACAGGTGGACGACAATGATACTACTTTGGATGCTCGAGCATCAGCTAGGTTTCGACGACTATTTCTCCTCGTTTCATACTCTAACCCAAAGACTACTAATTCATTTATACAACCCTCCAAAAGATTTCTTGACTTTTACAACAATTACATTCTTCTATGATAATCATTTTGTCTAAAGAATTGCCAATACAACTAAAAACCCAACACTTCCATTCAATTTCAGCTGAATTGAATCGACTGCATTTAGGGAAGGGGATCTTAGTTTTGTTCCAACTGCATGTGACTATGTAGGTGATGTATTTGGATATATAGATTTGGATTAGGCACTGGATTTGCCAAAGATGGCTCCAATGAAGGTAGTGAATATGAAGGTGATCAAGACTTTATAAAATACCTCGCATGAGCCATGATGACGAGAGGTATGATGGGAGTACACAAGATATAAAATAGTTTACTCTACTCCTTACATTCCAATCTTCTATTTTTGTTGAGTTTTATATTGTAATTTCATTGGTATAATCATATGCTCATCCTAAATTAGTATTCCGAATTTTATTTTTAATATCCATAAAATACTCCACCTTATGGTGGTTTGATTAAGAGAAAAAATGAAAGTTTAGTCTTTGTACTAATATTTAAGCTTTTAAAAGAAATCAATATCGCATCAAAGGTCCTGAGTCCAAGCTAGCTATCATATGTTTAAGAATATTATGTACGTGTTGCGGTGTCAAAATGGTCAGGCGGTCCGAACCAACCCACCTTCATCCACCTACGCCAATCGTTCGTTTTTTTTCCCTTCCTTGGAAGAAGCCTACTACGTTTTAAAATTTTTCCTTTTCACTTTCCTTTAATCAACCGAACCAGTGCTTATGGGTCGCCGCTCTGGTTTGTCAATCGACCCAGCCGTGAACCAGGCCGACCAAACATTTAACGAACAATGAGTTGATTGCACAGACGTGTTGACGACATAATTTTACATAAATAAGTTTATCACCTCCATGCAATTTAAGCTTTTCAACGAAACCAATTAAATTTGTCCATACCCTAATAAATTTCTTCCTCGAGTAACTGAATTTATCCTGAAATTTGACAGGAGCAGGAAATGGCTACTCATATGCAGCAAAGGTTATGTCAAATTCCAGACACAACATTAATTCCCATTTCGTCGGCGCCCAGAATCTTAATACAATTCAAAGTAAATTTTCTCCACACACAGCCAAAGCCACAGGCTTGCTAATTGTCTTGTTAGGTCTGTGCTGACAGTGAATTATTAACACTGTATAATCACTTTCTGTTATTTTAATTTTTGTTCTTTAAATTTGTACGCATTAGCCAATGCACACATGCAAAGCTGAAATGGATGGGATACTGCCAGTGTGTTTTGTTTTTTTGCTTCATAGTTTGAGTTGTATACATCTATATTCAGTCAAGGCGTGGGGTGCTAGAATTGTATTAATCATGCAGAAATCCCTGTCAAGCTTTCTAGAAAAGGGCCCTTAGAAATCCCACTCTGGTTACAAGATTTCTCTCTTCATGCCTGCTCGTGGGCCCGCGGGGGTGCCTATGTTCTCTTTATTTCAATAAAATTTTCACATTGATTTGAGACACATACCCTATTTCAACCGTTAATTTTTTGCCACCGTCTGTATTGTTGAGCCTTGGTGACTTAGAAAAGTCAACCCTTTGATTAAGGGGTTGGCATAAATTTCTATAACCAACCGTGACATGTGTTATCCCATTAACTTTTAAGCGGCGAGTGACATGAGATTATATTGGTAAAGTTTATGGCAAATCGAAGAACTTCTTAAATAGAATGATAACTAATCCAACCTTTGAAAAAATTCTATAGCAAATAACACTTTTTAAATAATTGCTAGCAATAATGATTTTTTTCCCTCTAGCATTCGAGTGCTACATTGCTCCTTAATATAATATTTGATACATACCATCATTGTCTTAATTCATTTTTTTATTAAAATCATTTGTGGCTTGTTTTATAGATAATTTATTTTCAAAATTTCAATCCTAGTAGCCTTTTCACTAGCTAGTGTTCTTGTTATTTGGCAATTATTGGCACATGACACAAATCTTTCTAAATTTCTTAATTTTCTTGCGCCAACTATGTTTTTCTTATCGACAAGAAATGATTGTAGGCCCCAAAATTAAGAACAAAAAGTCAATCAAAATCCCAAAAAAATTTAAAAAAAAATTAGGGTTTTGTTTCGTAGTTGGTAAAAATGATGAAAAAATTGGACTCGATTTCTAAGTAATTACCCACCCTCTTATGTTTGTCAAAGATTCGCGTGCAAAGCATGGAATGACAGTATGAATGTGACATGACCAAAATTTGCCTTCACCTTTAACTTTGTTTTTAAAATTGGACCGTGGAAAAAGTAATAAAGACATTATAAAGTGGGCCCCAATTTAAACATGTTTTAAAATGTAATTAATTGCAAGCAAATCATGATTAATTTATGTCTCTTGTTAGTGGTATTGACAAGAAAACATTTGCTAAACATGTTAGGGAATGGGTAAATGCTTGTGATGTATACTAGTTTGTGTCCCGACCAAGTAAACTTTTGTCAACTCCTAACTTAGACTAAGCCTCGTTAAAAATGAGATAAAATTAATCTGAACTTCCCAGAAATTTGATCGATCTTTTGTTTCTTGGGATGGTCATTGTGTCGATCATGTGTGAACGTAAGTCAATTAGACCCATTTATCATTACTCGAGACCTCGTTTACGTAGTGGTTGAAACACTGATGCAATTCATTAACTAAAACGTAATTATTTATTTTTGACTTGATTGAAATCTAGATTCTAATGAAATTTAGTTGGTTTCATTATCATGACATATACATACCTAACCTGATGAGAAGACTAATACATTAATGTAACAATATAGCTTTCTTTTAAATTTAAAATTAACGAGTTGATACATTTATCGCGGTGTTTATTAAATCCAATATAACATGTTACTTTTTTTTTCTTATTGATAATAATTAAATTTAGTCCTTTTTTACTGTGACCTTTGACTGAAAGTTATTTAGTGTACCAAGAAATTAAGATAATAGATGTCCTTGATGTTTCTATGTCCCCCAACTCATTCACATTTGTACATATTATTCAATTTGGATCTTTATCTATCATGGCATCTTGAACTAGGTAGGCATGTAAAAGTGTAAACGCATGTAAACTGCTAACTGATGTCATTTATTGTAGGCAACTGGGAGTGAAAATTACCTTGAACATGTTAGGTAACCTAAAGATGAGAAAAAGCTTTTTTTTTTTTTAAGTACTTTTTTTATTTTCAAACATATTTGAATATTTTTTAATTTCAAAAGGTTAGGGGCATTTGATTTGTTATTTTCAAGTTGTTTTCAATTTTACAAAACATAAGAAACTTGTTTCGTTTGGTATTTTTGAAAATGTATACGTTAAAACGATTACATAAAACTGGAAAATATTTTTGACCTTTCAAGTGTTTTAATTGAAAATGTAAAATTAAATGTGTGTTTTATTGTATTTAATATTTTAATATTTCAATTTCTTTTTTTGTATTTAATATTTCACTAATTAATTTAATGTTATTGCAATTAATTACATGTTACAGTGGAATGTATTTGGGTGTCTTAGACTATCGACGTGCTTAAAAAATACTTATTTATGCCTATAATCCGTTAAAACGGGAAAATATGTTTTATTGCGTACTTACAATTTTATGATTTGTCATATTAACAATATAAACTCATTTTCCTTCATATTAGGTAAACTAAACTCAATTAAACTAATTGAGAAAGAAGACGTGTTGGGCCTTTGACTAGCCGATGGAACCAATGTGGTGGAGTTATGATATGGGGAAATTTCAAAACTAAGAGGTTAAGTTTCACTCCTTTTAAATTTAAGAGATAAAGTTTAAAATTTAAAATTTCAGATTTTTTAAGGTTTAAAATTTCAAATCTTAATTTTTTTTTAAAATTTTATTTATAAATTATATGATTAAATATATATATTATTAATTAAATATATTAAGTTCACAAGTTCATATAATTTGGTCCCAAATTCTATATAATTGGTCACATATTATTAATTTGTCACAAATTACAAATTTTACATGTCACAAATTATTTTACGATCACAATTCATAAAATTTTATAAGTCACAATTTGTTCATCGATCGCAAATAAAAAATTGAAAAGTCACAAATTATTTTACGGTCACAATTCAAAAATTTTATATGTCACAATTTGTTCATCGATCACAAATCAAAAAAATTTATAAGTCACAAATTATTTTACGGTCACAAATCCGAAATTTAATAGGTCACAAATTATTTTACAATCACAATTCAAAAATTTTATAAGTCATAAGTTTTTTATCGGTCACAAATCACAAATATTATAAGTCACAACTTAATAAATAGTCACAAATTATCAAATTATCGATCGCAAATTAACAATTTTTTAGGTCACACATTATTACAATTTCTCTTTTTTATTGGTCGAATATTGTTTATTGATCACAAACTACCAAATAATCTGTGATCACAACCAACACTTGTGACCACCACCTCACCACTCTCGTCGCACCACCACCATCACCGTCAAACAACCACCACCTCTCGACAGTAACACCATCTCAAAATAAATCAATACATCGTATAAAAACACCACCTACTCAGACAACCTGTCAGCTGTACCACCTCAAAACAATCAGTCAGCACCACTGCACAACGCCGGAGCCACCACCACACCACCTCAGATAGCACACCGTACCTATAGCACATATCACTACACCACCGGCTTACAATCTGAAACTCACAAACAACAATATAAACCAAAAAATCGACACCACCACATCGTCAACTGCAAATACTACCACCACCACACAAATTGATCCCACCCCACAATCGCCAGCATCCACCACCTCCACCTCCACCTTTGCCTACAACTCCAACCAACCACACCAGCAGCCACCACCAACGCCAACTAAAATCCACCATCTCTTCCACCTTTACTACACCACACCACAACCACCAACTAAATCCTGAAACCTGCCATCGCCATCTACACTTTCTTTACAAATCAACCTCCAATTCCGGCCACCCCAAAATCAGAAAAGGAGAAATGAAAAACCTAATTTTTGTAATGGTTGTGACGATCGACCCCATCAACGGGAAGAATTGATCGCCACTACTTCGTAGTGACAATATCATCACCATTGAGCGTGATGGTCGGCCCATTGGCTTATTGTCGTATTATAGGCAGCGGCATTGGAAAAGTCGATCGCTGCTGGCGAGACCATCATCGCATCGCTCGCTGCGGTGATACCATCACCGCTGCGCGTAGTGGTCGGCCCATCGACTTCACTGAATTGTTGGATTGTGCTCGTGTGAGAGTGAGTGAAAGAGGGTGGTGATTGGTTAGGTATGTAGAACTGGGTGAGATTTTTCGGGTTTGGTGGGTGTGGTTGTTAGTTGAGGGATTGATATATAATTATATATGTTTTTAAATTAAAAGTAATTAGAACATTTTAAAAATAATAATTATGATCTGATTTTTGTATAAATAAACTTGATATCTGATTTTTGAAATTGAATCTTAAAAAATCTAGTTATGTGTAATTTCCACATTTTTCTTTTGATATGGTAGCCATTTTCTTCTCATTTTTTCTTCTTTTGATTTCAAGCCATTTGTTTTCTCCACTTTTTCCATTATTAACACCACCTCACCAAACCTATGAAACAACACTAATAATTACATTAAAAACGTTCAACACTCATAAGATCTAGTCAATAATCAAGTTAAAATACTATGTGACTCGTGAGTAAGACACACTCATCAGAAACCCATAAAATGTATAATTAAGATTGAAGTTTGATTGATTGAAAAAATTGATAAATTTTATCAAACAAGTACAAAAGACTTGAACCACTAAACATTTGAAATTACTCAAGAGCCAACGCCATTGATGGTGCACCGCAACTCGATATTTGGACCCTTGGCACATGTTTGTGTATTTTGCAACCTTACCTATAGTACAGCTTGTACAATAGAATTAGTCAGACTTGATCAAGATCGATAATTTATTTGCATTTGTGAATTCGTTTCCTCCTCAAGTAATATTCCTGTCACAGCCAAAACGTAATCGTAATTGAATGAATGTTATTTTGGTTTCTGAACTCCTTGGGCTACTGATGAACAGTCATTTGGGCCAACCTACTAGCCCAATCTTTGAACCAAAACCCTTGTTCCAAACTGTATAATCCAGTTCGTGACAGAAAAGGCAAATTTGGACCCGTCCTAGGCCCAGAATATAACTCCAAAATGACACTTCTCTTTGCGAGTAATGTTATGTCACTAATGGAGCAATGATATTCAACCCGTGTTTAACATCAGTTTAGATGTCATTGAGTGTCTCAAACTTAAATGAAGATAAATGAGTCATACTTAAGATATTCTCAATGAATAGTATTATTCGTTTCTAATGTGATCAAAGGGCAATGAAATTGAGTGTCACGGTTCCTAAATCTCCTCATTATTCCCAATCTGAAACCAAAATATATGTTCTTCAAGAAAATGCCTCAGACCTTTTTAAAGTAAAAGAAGTTTTTCATGTATTGATGAGCATATCTTACGTTGGGTTATTTGAGAATGGAAAGCAGAGAGCAGTAGATTGTTTAGCATCAAGACTTCAGACTGGGAGTATATTGGCAAAGTGCTCTCTCTTGACCGTATCAATTTTTCAGGCAATGAACATAAAGCTCAGGTCAACGGACAATCAAACTTATTGGCAAGAGAGCTTGATGCATTTGATCAACAAAACCATAAGGAAGTAAAATGAGAATGATGGATTCCATGTCGTCTGATGTCATCTCCAACCCTGCATCAAAATTTGAGGTAGCTTTTACGCCATTTTGCACCAAATTTTTACACCAAGCTGAAAATCTTCTCCAATCCAATACAACAAAAATTGCAACAAATGAAAAGCGCTTCATCATTTTCTTCATTCTTGATAATTTATTTGTTGCAATGGGATATGGTTGGAGATCCCCCTGAGCCACCTTTCTGCGCCGGGCCAAGCCACTACCCTGTTTGATAATATTAATTATCTTTAATATGCAACTATTTTAGGTTTTTAACCACCAAACTGAGCATATATTTAACTAGTGTTTATAAACAACAGTAAATAAATGAATAATATTCGTAGGTCTCATTAAATATGTGTATAAAAAGTTATTTGACTTTTAACAATCGTTTATAAACATGCTAAACTTTAAGACTTTTAACAACCTAACAAAGTTAGCATGGGAATGCTATGCATTTGCTTGGAAGAAATTATTTTAAGTGAAAAATAAATTTTTTTTAAATGTATAATTAAAAATAAGAAAAAAATCATAAATTCACGTATAAAACTATTTTGCTATAAGAGTCAAACAAACATTTGGCAAGACACATTTTAGCACGTCAATTGGTTGAAAATTGATTGGACTCATTTAAGACATCCTAACGGCGAAAAAAGAGCTAACAGATGGCCCCCACCCCCACCAATCCCACACACCACTCACAAACAGGAGGTGGGTGGGTATTTTTTAACTTTTTTATTGAAGTGGATCCCACGCGTGGGAGATATATCATTGTATTGTACAAATGGAAAAGAGAAATGCTACACTTACACACTTTGGTACACAATTCTCTCACATGTGTAGGGTCCACAATGGGACACTTTATGTACCAAGTTGTGCATCAAGTGTGTACAAGTAGCAAATTTGAATGGTAAAACCCTACAAGGTATATAAAACCAAGTTGTTGGGTCTCCAATGGTGACCAATATTCCTCTAATATCAATTATAGCCATGAAATACGAGTAATT
This sequence comes from Fraxinus greggii, assembly GCA_903798315.1. NCBI lineage: Eukaryota > Viridiplantae > Streptophyta > Magnoliopsida > Lamiales > Oleaceae > Fraxinus > Fraxinus greggii. The sequence continues at coordinate 8,713 of CAIGRK010080515.1, forward strand.
ATCGAAAGTCGTCTATATATATATATATATATATATATATCAGTTTATTATTTGGTGTATAAAAAAGGTAAAAAATTACAACATTAATGCATTAAATAATAATTTGTCAATGATATATTACTTAAGACGATTGTCAATAGTCCTTCCGGTGAATACCATTATTCATAAAATACTGCCTACACCTAATAATGCTTTCAATCATAATCATCTGACGGCTAATTATTCCTTTCTTTGCCGCATCTTATCATTTCTCATTAACAGATGAGTGGGGAATCAACAGAATAAAAAAAAAAAAAAAAAAAAGAGCACGCATTTCAAGGTTTGTTCAAATGAGCCATCATTTTACGAGGGCATATTAAGTGATAAAATCCTATATCGAATAAAAATGAAAATATAGATCAATTTATAAGGGTTTAAACTATTCCTCTTTATAAAATGGACATTTTAAGATGAAATTTCAAATCTTAACAGAAATTATTGTGTTTAAGATGAAGTTCATAGATTAGTCAACAAATTAGATAGAAACATGCGTGTTCAATACAGATACGTTATTTTCATATATTACAGGAAAATTTGAAGATTTGAATTTTTTTCACGTAGGAAAAGATAATGATGATGATTGATGGCTTGACTGGTGAGTGAATTGAAGTATAAGATATTTATGGTAAACATTTTCAACAAATGACTCAGCATTTGAAAATGAGAATATTTAGGTAGAAGTGGAAAAAATTACATCACAAATACTAAGACAAAGAAAGGACTTTTTACATGTCCAAAGTAAATCGTTTAATTATTAGACATAGACTTTATATCCAAAACTGGAATGAAAAATTCTATCAAGAAAGGATTACATGTTTTATTTTCCTTACAAGATGTTAAAGAATAAACCTCATATCAAATAAAGAAGAAAATATAAATCAACGTATAAGAGTATGCGCTAATCCTCTTAATAATGCTAATCTTTTAAGATGAAATCTCAAATCTTAATATGGTATAAGAACATCTCCAATTGTAACGTAAAATAGATTCAAATTGTGATTTAGATCTCTAAAGTGATTGAAAAACTCTTCAATGGAAATATGCAAAGGTAATGTAAATTACATTATTCAGCTAAAAATATAAAAAAAAAAAATGTAAATTCCACAAGAGACAAAAAGTGATTTTAGATCTTCTCATTAGAACATAATTTGGATTTAGATTTACAAAAATATAAATAAGGATGCAAAAGTAAGTTTAGAAATATTAATTTACATTCAATTTTTTTTATAACCGTGAATGTTCGGGCTAGCTTGCGCGCACCTCGACTAATTCAACGAGGCCCTGAAATTTACGGCTGGGTATTCACCACGGTGGCCCTGAGGGGATTCGAACTAATAGCCATTGGAGAGCAAAACCCAAAGACTGACCAATTGAGCAACCCCTCAAGGTTTAATTTACATTCAATTTTATATTATCATTTCAGATGCTCTAAAACTCAAAAAATGAACACGCACATTTCAAGAAATTAGTTTGCTCAAACGAGCTACCATCTTGCTGTGGTGTATTAAGAGATAAATTTCACATTAAATAAAGATGAAAATCTATATTAATATATAATGGCATCGAGATTGAGCTTTTAAGATGGAATCTTAAACCTCAATAAACGAGTGGGATATTCTTTCCTCAAGTGACATTTCTTGTGGCGAAAAGTACATTCATCTTTGTAGTGTTTATATGATACTAGATTTGCTTCTTTTTTTATACACGTTTCGAGTTTGTGAACGACTTCTTTCTCTGTAAGCAGCCTATGTTGTATATCTTAAAGAGTTAATTACGACAATGATCATTAAATTTGTCTGTTTTGAGTAATAATGTCAATAATTAATGAATTTTTTTTGTTGTAGTAATTACTCAAGAATTGTTACACTAAAGTGTAAACATGTCACCAAGATAGCAAAATTAGAGAGTTAGAAATTGAAGATTAGACACGTTCAGAATAGAGGAATGTAACGGGCTTTAGTTTTGATCAGATTTTTCGACTTAAATTTTATAGTAAACCCACATTTTAATAGCAATTTTTGCTAACTTGACTTAATAAATAACATCATTTGGTAACACGTTGGTATTTTATAGCATTAAAAAAGATTTGTTGTTAATTCTTTTGATCGAGTGATCACTAGTATAATCGTTAAAAACTCAAGTGACTTTTAACGTAGGAAAATAACTTGAGTAACCATTATAGTAATTATTCAAAACTTCAATGACCATCTGTGTAATTAACCTTATATCTAAGCATTCTTTTGATCATTCTTTCTAATTCTAGTACTGTATTATTGGCAAGAAAGAGCTAATGCAAAATGCATCAACTAAGTCTGCTTAGATTTTGACATAAGCAAGTGATCTATGCACTTGTGTATTGAGCTGACTACTTTCTACATAGCAGAGGTGGGATTCAACTATAACAAGCCCTCACCTCATTGAATTCAAGACTGATGGAGATTTTTACATACATCCTTCATATTCTATCGAATCCCGATTCAAAATAAAAGATGAGAACTGGATTTCAAGATTTCCACGATGATCTCAATGCGCCAAGTGTTTTGCTTCTTATATAAAATAAGACACCTAAGTTGAACATTCTTGAGCATTGTTTTCCATTCCGAGCTTGTTAAGGGCAAGTGCGCGCCTGCATGTAGAAGGCCATCGGCCACTCATGAGGCATGCAATTCTCAGCCTGTATACAATCCCAAAATGCTTCACCTGACTGATCAGTCATCAAATATGACAGGGCTAGCCTCACTTGTACCGAACAAGATGGCACAAACGACATTGACACCAACTATAAGTTAGAAAATAATGACACGTAAGCACTTGACGAGATAATTGTGGCTTCCTATGGGCGACAGACTAACCAAATTAATAAAAAAGGAGGTTGAGTTAGAATGGAGAATATGAGCATCTTTGGCTAGCTTAAAAAGTATGCTTAATAAGCAAGTATTGAAATAATTATCTTTCTTATCAGTTGAAGATAAGTTACTTATTTTGGACAATAAGGTAAGAGTTACTGCTGAAATAAGTAATTTCTTTTTTACTTAAAATTATCTTTTACTTATTAACCAAGCGCAATTCTACAGTGGCAACTCATCTAATCACAAAAATTCAGATTAGCAAACAGGCATGATATCAGAAGTAGAAAGAATTTGGTAGCAGGCAAAGGAGAAAGCAGACGTCAACTATGTAAACGAATAAACCTTAAAAGGAACTAAACGAATTTGGACTATGTNGTTGAAGATAAGTTACTTATTTTGGACAATAAGGTAAGAGTTACTGCTGAAATAAGTAATTTCTTTTTTACTTAAAATTATCTTTTACTTATTAACCAAGCGCAATTCTACAGTGGCAACTCATCTAATCACAAAAATTCAGATTAGCAAACAGGCATGATATCAGAAGTAGAAAGAATTTGGTAGCAGGCAAAGGAGAAAGCAGACGTCAACTATGTAAACGAATAAACCTTAAAAGGAACTAAACGAATTTGGACTATGT
>CAIGRK010080525.1:0-12305 GCA_903798315.1 Fraxinus greggii
GTGAAAATATTGATTAAAGAAGAAATCAAAATAAAAATTTGGCTTTTTAAAAGTACCCACGTATTAAAAGGCTATTGTGGTGAGAGTTTAAAAAATCTGATCAATGTGGAAGTTGGCATTGTTGACTTGGTTCATTTGAAAAGTAACCCGTCTTGGTATCAGTGCTTTGTTTGGTAATTAAATTCGACGGTATAAAAGTATTTGCAAGTGGGTGTCAGTTGAACGCGGTTTGTAGGTCATTGTTTAATGCATACGTTGAAGTCTTCCTATTCTTCATTCTAGTACTTGCATTCAACTTTTTGCATTTTCTTAGAGGTTTGTTCATGTTCAATTCTTTCTGGTTTTGATAAATATTTTCCAATTTTGATTGATTAAAACCCTAGAAATTTGATACTCAGGATATCTTGTACAATTGGGGTTTGTTTTCTGTAATAAATTTGGATTGGATTGGAGACAATTATTGACACCATGCCTGTGGCTGTGGGACAAGCACTTACGAATGCTTCAATAAGCTGGCTGTTGAATAAGCTGGGCACTGAAGATGTTCTTGATTTCATCGTAAAATGGAAACTCGATGACCAGCTTCTAAGAGATTTAAAGATGCGGCTGCTGACTATCAATGCTGTTCTCAATCATGCTGAAGAGAAGCAGGTAGATGATGAAAATGTTAAAGATTGGCTTGATGAGGTCAATTTTTCTGTTTATGATGCTGAGGATCTATTGGAAGAGATTGCCTTTGATGCCATTGAATCAAAGAACGGCATGAATCAGGTACGAAACAGCATCTACAATGCTTTACATCTTAGTGATTCAACTAAAGAGTCCATAGATCTCAAAATATCTGATACAATAGATACTTTAAATCCATTGGCTGTTCGCGTGGAGTCAAAACTGAAGAGCATGATTGGAAGATTAGATGCTATTGTGAAGCAAAAAGACGTTCTTAATTTGCGAGAGGATGTTGGAGGAAAATTGGTGATCTATGATAGACCGCCAACAACTCCTTTGGTAAACCGATTTGATCATGTTTATGGTAGGAAGAATGATGAGGAGAAGATACTTGAGCTGCTTACTCACGAAGAAAGTACTGATGACAGGTTTCTTGTCATTCCAATTGTTGGAATGGGTGGTATTGGCAAGACAACACTCGCACGAATTGTGTTCAACCACGAAAAAACCAGAGGGGTTTTTAATCTGAAAGCTTGGGCATGTGTGTCTGATGAATTTGATGTGATGAAAATTACAAAAACACTGGTTGAGTCAGCTACTAAGAATACCTGTGATTTAAACAATCTGGAATTGCTTCAAGAAAAATTGGTGGAGAAATTGGCGGGGAAGAAATTTTTACTTGTTTTGGATGATGTATGGAATGAAAAACCTGGGTTGTGGGATGTCCTGCAGGTTCCTTTTGGAGTTGGAGCACCTGGAAGTTGTGTTATAGTTACGACACGCAATGAAAGTGTGGCATCAATTATGGGTACTGTACCATTTTATCATTTGAGGGAGTTGTCTGAAGATGATTCCTTGTCTCTGTTAGAAAATGTTGCCTTTCCGAATAACAATTCACATGCATATCCAGGGCTTAAAAAAACTGGGAAAGAAATTGCCAAGAAGTGCAAAGGCTTGCCTTTGGCAGCAAGGGCACTTGGGGGCCTCTTACGCTCTAAGCTGGATGAGGGTCATTGGAATGATATCCTATACAGCAATATGTGGGATAACCTTAGTACAGACATTCTTCCAGCCCTAAGATTAAGCTACCATTACCTCCCTGCACCTCTGAAGAAGTGTTTTGCTTATTGCTCAATGTTCCCAAAGGATCATGAATTTGAGATGGAAAAACTAGTCTTATTATGGATGGCTGAGGGTTTTGTGCAGGAGCCAGAAGGAAATCAAATGATTGAAGATGTGGGCCGAAATTACTTTAATGGCATGTTATCAAGGTCATTTTTCCAACAATGTAGTGATGATGGATCCAGATTCTTGATGCACGATCTTGTCCACGATCTGGCACAATATGTCTTTGGCAAAATATGCCTTAGACTTGAGGATCGCATTGAGGTCATTAAGCAGTGCAATGTGCCCGCTAAGGTGCGTCATTTGTCATTTATCAGAGGCTCTGATGTTACGTTTGTCAAGCTCAAATCAATTAGCAATGCCAAGTGTCTACGCACCTTCCTACCATTAGATCAGTCACTTGGTTTCAACATGTATGGCATATCACGTAAGGTACTTGGAGAATTGTTGCCGGAATTGAGGTTTTTGCGCGTCTTATCTTTGAGGGGTTATGAAATTGATGAGTTGCCTGATACAATTGGAAACTTAAGGCATCTGCGGTATCTTGATCTTTCTTACACGTCCATTAAAGAGTTACCCGAAGCCGTTTGCAATCTCTATAATTTGCAGACGTTGCTACTACTTGGTTGCCGTGATCTTGCTAAGCTACCTAAAGATGTGAAGAACCTTTTGAACTTGCGGCATCTCATTATTGATCACAGTTGCTTGACAAAGATGCCTTCAAGTGTTGGGAGATTGATATACCTTCAAACACTTTCTTATTTTATTGTCGATGAAGGGACTGAGTCAAGTATTGGAGAGTTCAAGGACTTGATGCATCTAAAAGGGTCACTTTCCATTTCAGGATTGCAAAGAAGTAAAATTAATGAAGCAATTGAGGCCAAATTGGAAGTCAAAGAGCACCTTGAAGAGTTGACTTTAGAATGGACTAGTAGGTTTGATGATAGCCGAATAGGAACTATGGAAGAAGAAGTACTTGACGCTCTAGAACCTCATAAAAACTTGAAAAAACTCGTAATAAAAGATTATGGTGGGAAAAAATTTCCAGGTTGGTTCAGTGATCCTTCATTCAAGAAGATGACCAGCATCCATCTCTATGGTTGTAAAAGGTGCAAGGCCTTGCCGTCATTTGGTCAACTACCTTCACTCAAAGACCTAGTCATTAAAGGAATGGATAGTTTAGAGGTTGTTGGCTTTGAGATTTTTGGTGATGATTATTTTCCATCACTTGAGACCCTAAAGTTTGAGAACCTGGAAGAGTGGAAAGAATGGTCATCTTTTGAACGTGAAGCTGAAGGATTTGCTAAACTCCGTGAGCTTACTGTAATTAAGTGCCCGAAGTTGAAAGGATTCTCCTTCATTTTTCCTTCCTTGCAAAAATTGGTTGTCAAGTCCTGTGAAGAATTATCCACTTTCTCAAAACCTCCTTCTATTCCCGAAGGTGCCTCTGGTTCATTACCTGAATACTCAGAAGCCATAAACTTCCTTAATCTCCGAGTGCTTATCCTTGTAGGTTGTTCTAATTTAAATGAACTACCTACTTCCCTCCCTTCATTGGAAGTACTTCGAATAGATGGGTGTAATAAACTGGCTGGACTTTCAATGCTTTCGCACCCGCGGAATTTGGTCTTGATGGATTGCGATGCGAAGTTACTTGGGTGTCTTGTTCAACTACATTCATTGAGATCATTGGAAATTCAAAATATTTCAAAATTTACATTCTTAACACAGGGGTTCATACAGCAATCTTCTAAACTAGAAGAGTTAAAGATTTTTCATTGCAAGGATCTTGAGGTTTTGACAAATTGGCAGATTGGATTGGTGCAGCTTATGTCTCTTAAACGTTTGACAATTCTTCAATGTCCCAAACTCACTGATTTGCCCGAGGGAAAGAAGTTGCCACCTATACTTGAATACTTGGATTTGAGGCATTGTCATAACTTGAAACAGCTGCCATCTGATCTATGCAATCTCAAGTCTCTGACGGAGTTCAGAGTCGAAGAATGTAAACTGCTCGAATCATTTCCACATAGGGCCCTGCCAGGTACACTCAAACGTCTTGTGGTTCAAGGATGTGATGCTCTAACGACTATTCCAATGGAACTCCTTGGTAACAATAGCACTCTTGAATATTTAGAAATTGGAAGGTGTTCTTCTCTTGAATCGTTCCTTGAGCAAGGTGAGTTCCCAACAACTCTCATTCATATTAGGATCAACAACTGTAAAAAGCTTAAACTGCTACCACATGGGATAATGAGCGAGAACACAAAACTTGAGTATTTTGAGGTAGACAATTGTCCCGCTCTCGAGTCATTTCCAGCCGGCCAGTTACCCATGACTCTCAGGCAGCTTCAGATCGGCAATTGCAATATTGGTTCCCTGCCTGCGAATCTTCCTAGCCTCAGGAATCTCGAGCTATTGCAAGTATCTGGTTGTCCAATGCTGGAATACTTTCCTTCAGGTGCATGGCGCAGCGTCAGTTTAAGACATTTTGAAATTAAGGAGTGTGAGAATCTCAAGTCGCTTCCTGATGGAATCTACAACCTCACAAATCTAAAGGAACTAGCAGTAAGTTTTTGTCCTAACCTTGTATCCATAACGAAGCAAGGATTCCCTGCCAGTTTAAGATTACTTTCAATTACCGAGTGTGGAAATATCAGTTCTCTGGATGGGTGGAAGCTGCACAAACTGAAATCCCTCAATATTTTTGCCCTTGGAGGATTTCCTGGATTTGTTTCATTCTCGACTGTTTATCTTCTTCCTCACTCTATTACTGAACTTCGACTTATAGACTTACCAGACCTCGAATCCCTATCTGAGGCACTACAAGTTCTCACGTCGCTTGAGACTCTTATGATTCTTCAGTGCAAGAAGCTGAAAGCTTTGCCAGATAGTGGTTTGCCAGACACGTTATCCACACTACAAATTTCGAACTGTCCTCTGCTAACACCAAGGTGTGAGAAGGACGGAGGAGAAGATTGGGACAAGATTGCAAATATTCCCACCTTAATTATATCTTAGTGGAGAACACTTCTAGCATTGAACTCATCGTTTATGCTGCAAAATCATGTCAGGTAATCCATTTGCAGTCAAGGTTTCCATGTTGATGAGTACTTCGATTTGGGTTGCACATGGATTATGCATCCAGTAATAATCTTACGCTAAACATGTTATCATTAATCGATAGGATTCTCGGATCTGCTCGTCTTCTATTACTGCAGGAATGAACTTAAAATCTTGAGATAAGAATATTTTTTAGGTAAATTTTGCTTTTAGGCTCTCTCTTTCCTCTGCTTATTCCCAACTATTGGTTCAAATGTGTTCATATTCAATGTGAATCTCAGCATTGTAAGATTAACTGAATCTCCTCTGGTTGTTGATGCCTCGTGTTTACATATTCATTAAATGCCTTGAAGTAATACTAAACGTTGGTTGATTGAATATATTATCTCCTAAGGGTTGCATTTTCACATGGTTTAGACACAAAAAAATTGTTGCTTGGCATCCCGATATCTTGATAAAATTGAAATTTTAACTGTGAAGTTGTGTCATGAAAACATTTGATGTGAAATCATGCTTTCTAAATGTCAGGCATTTAAAATCCATATAACCATTTTACTTTACAGAGAGCTCTCCTGTACTTTGATGATTGTCATGATTTTTAGTAGGAAGTCAGTGGGGAATGGCATTGGTTCTGTGTCTTTAACATATTTAGCTGTATCTTACAATCTGAACCGCTTAACAATTTTACAGTGATTTCAAGTGCTTGCACGTCTATAAATGTGTTCGTTCTAACCATGGATGTATTCAAAAATGATGTGGATTCAGGCGTACGTTCGTTCTAACCATGGATGTATTCAAAAATGATGTGGATTCAGACGTACGCCTATTTTTTTTGTGGCTTGAGTTTCGATTTTGAATCTTGTCCTCTGTACAAATCTGATTATTACCAACCACTTGTTTTACCTTAGGTGAAGCAGACGAATTGGTTGATGCAAATGGACACTCAATCCTGGCTGAATTCTTCTCCAGAACGAATGTATGGAAACAAAAAATGGGCGATTTGACCTCATTCCATCAGGATGAGACCAAATAATACAGCTAATCTGTTGATGGCTGCTACTAGTCGAATTCAACTTCCCTTCATAGGTATAAACTATCAGAATGTCAATCTTTTTTTAATATTAAATTTGTCTCACGTTAGTTTTGTCTAGCAGCAAAATCGGACGAGTGTAGTTAGCGGTGCCTGTGAATACTGATCATGCTAAATGGGAAAAGAAGAAGTTGATGCAGTTGTAGCAAGAAACAGCTAGCACAATGGCTGCCATTGTCTACTGTGGGATTGACCTTCTTTGTATTTTCTTGTTAAACTTGCCAAGGCCTAGTGACCTTTTTATTGTTGTTTTCATGCCTATTCTTAGAATTGAACTTGTATCAAATGAAGGATTTGAAACCAGCTGTTGTAAAATGTAAATTAACTAGTCCTATTCTACTCAAGGATGAAATTCACCCATACGTGCTGAATTTGATGCTTCATATATTTACGTAATTAGTGGAGTCAAGGTAGGCCTAGCGAAGTGCTTATGAAAAGCCAGTGACCAGATACAAAAGCTAACCCTGCCTAGACCCATAAACAGACTATCCCAAGCGTCTCTTCCCCCGGCCTGGCCTGATTGGCATGACTACCTGTTACAAGAGTCGGGGAAGACAAGTGCATCAATCTCACAGACAAGGAAAATATCCCGATAGGGCTCAAGGATTTGAGGTGGATTCCCTCATTTTTTGGTCAATTCTGTTCAGTTCAGAATACTTAAATTTAATTCTCTGTAGAGCCAAACGCTACTTATATAAAATTGTCATTATGCACGTGTCTTTTGAGCATCCTTTGAGTAATTGCAGTAAACAAAAGGGTGGGAACGGTGCTGATGGGATTGAAAAAACAAACTGAAGGTAAAATAATTTCCACAAGTCAGACTTATGAATGCTTTAGAAGTCTCTCATATATAATAGGTAAAGTACCATTACTTTTCGATTTCTATAACCATTGTGTTTCTCTTCAAAAAAAGGTAAAGAATGCGATTGTTTGACAAGTTACTTTACGAGTTCATCTAACTTCCACTGCGTCCTTTTTGTTCTTTCTTATTATCTTCCTCTGTCTTGACATAAATTAAAAATGAAGAAAGAACAAAGAAACTCCCGGGTGTCAAGCAGTGGGCTACAAGGGGTAACAATATAGTCTCAGCCTCAACACATACCGAATTTGCAGACGGTAGCATCACTTGGAATCACCATGCCGCAGGAACTGGACAAATTTAGATCTCACCTCTGAAGGGATACGAACTGGACGATAGTTTTTATCAAGCCAAACTGCCGTGCCTCTTGCCTCCAAAATCGGCTGTAGTCACAAACACAGCTTGTATTAGCGATTGCCCTTTCCAATTCTTCCATACTAGTTTTTTTTGTTACTACTGAATTACACTACAAGATAACAGTAAGAATGTATGAGACCTCTTGGTTAGGTAGCTTGACGATCAAATGTTCAAAGAATAAACGAGCAGCAGAAGAGTCGGACACCCTCACCTTCACGAGAAACCTATCTCCGCTCTATAAACACAGGAAAATTACGAGAAGGGCAGCCAAAATCTAACATTAAGCAATTTAAAATATGGACAAGAATAACAACAATGTAAAGAATAGTCATGTCTTGTACTTCACTCTGTTAAATACCAAGATATGTAAAATTATTTTCCTTCTATTGATGGTATATAGAAGTGCATTTGTTCAAATCAGTAAAAGCATCTTCTATGGGAGCTCGAAATTCGGAAACTTATGAGAAACAAGAACTAGTCCATAGCCTGAGAAAGAGTACGATGCTTGGATCTTAAACAGCATACCCTTAAAGGTGCAAGAAATTTTAGCGACAATTCTGACAGCGCTAATGCATTACCAGTACGGGCAATTGCATCAGCATTTACACCAATTCTTTCCAGAAGTTCATGACGACCTGTTCAAATATTAAATAAGAAGTCAAACCTAACTGAAAGAATCGAAAACGATAATTTAAATGTAATTATTTTAATCAAATGTCATAAAAAATTGTGATTGTGATGCAAATCATTCGACTACAATGAAAAATCCTACCATTCCCTGGTTGTAAGCCATTTGAGTTTCTCACAAACCTCTCTTAAAGCTCTGCAAGTTCAAGCTTAAGGCCACATTTTAAGGGAATTTCGATTTATCTTTCCTTAAAGCCTAATCTGAAGCCAACCTAAAGTATCCGTCAAGGCTTGATTTATCTTTCCTTAAAGCCTAATCTGAAGCCAACCTAAAGTATCCGTCAAGGCTTGACCCATCATCACCTGGGGAGCACATTGCTTGGCCTTACCATCTTTTGACCATAAGAAACATTTAAAAAATTTCATAATTTTCTTCTATACAACACATTGATTCAAGCAAAAGATGTCCATCAATAGGAGAAAATGATGGGAATGAGCACCAGTTCACCAAGTTCTCTATAGTATCTACTTGTCCCAGCAACTACATGTATCAACTACAGAAATGCAGTGATATATGAACATCTTAATCTAAATCAACCATTGATGTGGAAAGTACAAATGAAAAGGTCTTGGATCTAGATCTTTGCCGTGTCTAGGGCACACATAAGAGGCATACTAAATTGGTTAGGCATGATGTTCACCTAAACAGGGTTATTTTTTTGATTCCATACATATTCGTTGGTATCTAACTCTTCCACTTTGCTATCATATAAATATAGCTATTTTAAGGGGAATAAATCTTGACAAGGTCACAATTAGAACTAGGATCACCTAGGTCATTTTCGAAACTTTTTGCAAAACGACATACTCTCTGATATTTTTTGACTCGTATCAGCTAGGATAACTTGGAATATTTAAAGCTTTCAATACGACCAATTGAATCCCCCAAATGGCAGCACAAAAATTTCACCGTGAAGTTCGAATTATGCAAAATAGTGAAACCTATTGCAGCCAAACCTATTCAATCGTCGAACCAAATTGTCAAAGTTCATGTTAATACTTATTTACTAATAGACAGGACATTTCAGCCATTTTTTTGGGGTCAAAACATGTAATTCAAAGACCAATTGGCATTAGATGGAGTGGTTCCACCAACTCAGGCATACTTACATTGTTGCTTATCAACTTCTATGTGAAAACCGAAATATTTCGGTATGTTTAGTTATATTTTTTCTGAAACACACATACACTATGAGCAACAATATTACACCGAGAGGAGTGCTAACATTTAGTATTCGCAAACTCTAAAGTTTTTGTGTAGATATTATTAAGATTGAAGTAGTTCTTATGCAAGCAGAGTCTGAGGTAGACGATGCTGATTACACAAGAAAGTGCATGTTATCTATCGCCAACAGGAATCGCCAACATATAAAGCCCTTGTTTAACAATCATTATTAAAAACTCTTTTTTCCACGTATTTATTTTCAACCACACATTTATACGATAAATTATTCTACATGTAAATCTAAAACTTCTCCCTACTTTTTAACTATACATATCCCTAAAAATCACCATTCAAAAGATTGTGTTGGTCAAATAATGGCATCAAACAAGGGCAAAATATGTGCTAACATTTTACAGATTGTATATGTCGAATCGTGTGAAGATATTTGTTTAAGCAGTTCTCACCATGTTGGCAATAACTTGCATAGACAGCATTATTTACAACACCATATTGATCCAATTCATAGTCCCGGACTTTAAGTTCAACTTCGTGGAATTCATCCATTCTGACAAACAGAATAAATAATCACAAAAAATGTAAAATAGTACAATTCTCAGATACTTGCACAATAGTTCACACAAATTTAAAAACAGATCGATTCCAACTACAAATCTTTAAATCAATTAAGAAGGAAAGAATAAAGCTGATTCAATTAAGGAAAATAATACGACAACTCGCAGCAATCAACTATGACACTCAAGAATGTCAAAATAAAAAAACCCACGATACAATTCCCACTTCATAAATAGAAATCAAGACAAAATCATATATCCACAACATGGAATATAACAAAAAAGGACTTTGATAACACTGACAAGAAAAATTACCCTTTGCCGCCCTTGAAATCAAATGCAACAGCACTGCAGCTTCTGACTGGAGTGAAGCTCGACCTTTGACACGGCAGCCGGAGATGCCGCCGTGGGAATGCCGGAAAAAGGAATTGACTGCGCAAAGTGGGCCAAGTCTTGGCAAGTGATGCGTGGGAAGACGAGTGAATTGAAGAGGAGACTGAGGAGTGTAACTGTAACATTTTCTTGAACCGGAACTGATGAAAGGCGTAGAAATTTGGCAAAGCATAAAACACTGAAAAAGTTGGGAGCTTTCTGGGCATCTCTTGTGGCGTTAATATTAATGCCCATGTTTATAAATGCCGACGGTTCGACCCCGGTCTTTTTGTCACGTGCTTGACACTACTTTTATTTTTGTTTCTGCTTTTTTTAGAATAATTTTTTAATTAGTTTCTTTTAAATGATTTTTGATTTTTTAAAAGTTCCGTCAAACAACCCTTCAACATTTTGGAATAAACTATGTTACCAAAAAATTTTTGACACCTTAGCTGATATACTCTCACAATGTAGCGGGACCATGCAGGACCCATATAAATTTTAAAAGGAAAAAAAAATTCCACATCCCCCAAATCTATTGTGAGGGGTCTGTCACAGAGGGTGTCAAACCCTCCCTCACACCCCAACTTGATTCCAACATCTTTTGAGTTAAGTTGTTTTCAATTTATCTATTTTGATACGACGTTCCTATGGATTATATCATTTTGACGGTTAAAAATTCAATTTTTATTAGATAAACCAAATTTAACTATTTTTTTTTATCATTTTTCAAAATTCTAATTGCTAAAAGTGATAATGTTTATTATATTTAAAGATGTTTTCTTTCTTTCTTTCTTTCTTGTGTGAGATTTGCAATAATTATTTTCTTCATCATCCTTTAACTCTAACTTCAAATTAATAAAAAGTTAATTTTAACATGTTAATAACAAATTGAAAAATATATAAAAAATTAATATTGTGTGTACTTTGTTATTTCATTTACAAGTATTTTCATCTATTTAACCATTTTATGTGCTTTTTGAGAAAAGTTGTAATGAGATTATAATGGAGAAGAGTAATGTGTAGATAATACACGTAAGTTACAACTGTGAACATGTCGTTAAAATTAAAACTCAACGGTAAACTTCAAAGTAAAATGAGATTATAATTTTAGCCAAACATGCAAAAATATCATATTTGTAATTTTTCCACTATTTTTAACAAAGTATTTTAGCTACTATTTAATAAAAAGTAAAAAGTAAAATTAAATTCTCAAACCACTAATACGTAAAATGTATCACACCCTATGCTACTTATAGGGTTTTGGTGGTGGTTGACGGTCTATGTTTTTTTAGCTGACATCTATATCATATTAATTATTGATATACAATTACATAATTTATTTTTCATTTTCTTTGAATGTTTTGTTTCTTATATCTCATTTTCTTTCAGAAAAATCTAAACTTTCGTGATTTTCAAGAAGTGACAAAGAAACAATAGTAGAAAGGAGTTTATGATTGTTAAGGATAACGCACGGGCTGTCCCAACTCTTGGGATTTATTTGGAACTTTATCTTGATATTTGAAAACTCCCACGATTGACATTTAGATACAAATCGATATTAACTTTGATACGCCTTTCAAGGTGGCAACATCTATAGCTTGTTTGTGTATAGGGGCTTCTTACCCTTGATGAAAGAATCAATCAGATTTCTCGAAACTTTATGCTAGGCTTCATTTGCATGAAACTTGACAAGTTCTCTATATTAATCAAGAAACCTAAATGGTCTATTAGAAATCTTGCAAAACCACAATGTTTGAAGAGTCTATTGAGAAACCAAGAATAGATCGATGGTGTAAATCAGATTTCAATTGCATAATATCTATGAAACGCCTCCAACAATATTTCATTGACATGCAAACAAGCCTAGTTGAGATTTGGAATCCTGTGTTTGAGCGCGTGTGTGTGTGTGTGTGTTTTTTTTTTTTTTAATTATGTTTATTTCAGTTCAATTGAAAAAAATTTTCCCATTATATTTCTCTGTTTCTATGCAATCATCTATGACATATATGATATATTGTATGTCTAGCTTGAGGGATGACATGAAAACGAGATAGGAGGGTAGCTCTTTTATGGATTTGGGTGCAGAGAATGCCATTTCACATAGCTAAAGTCGTGATTTTGAAGTCGAACTCAAAAAAAAATTGTTTCAATTGAGCGGCCAAAGTACACTACCATTACATTTTTCAATTATAGATATTAATGGATATATATATATATATATATATATATATTATTGGATATTAATGGATATATATATGTTGACCTCGAAAAGTGGTTCCGACACGTGGCCAACAGTAAGTCTTCAAGTCAACGCAAGTCAACGGCTTCCTGCGCACGTAGAAC
>CAIGRK010080593.1:0-11802 GCA_903798315.1 Fraxinus greggii
TAATTACATTGCACTGCCAAAAGAATAATCTAGAAGTTATAGCTGTTGGTTAGTTCCATTATTTATGGATCATGTTGGAATCTTTCTCCAACAGAATGGTGGTCCAAAAAAAAGCAAGGAGAGACGGTTATGCCAGCAACGAGAGAGACTGCTGAGTCATTCATCAGGCTGAAGCTGAGGATGATGTGGTGCTGATGAAGCTAATGTAAATTCTCAACATCGGGTGATCACTGATTTTGGATTGTCCTTGTTTATATTTAGTTTCATGTTCTTGTGATTTAGTGTTTGTAATTGGCATGATGATTGTTTGTATTTATTCTGCCACTTTGATGGTTGAATTTAGTGCTTAATCTCTTATGGAGCTATCATTTGTCATTTGTAATTCAATCTATTCTTCCTTTTTAGCTGCCGACTGTCAATTTTTTGTAATTCAATCTGTTTTTGTTGGACTCCCTATTTTTAATGAAAATAGCTAACTTGATCCTATTTTGTTTAGGGCATATAAAGATTTTCTTAAAATCTGAATGTATTTCTGCAGTTCTTATGCTTTGTTTACTTTCCATCAATTCTGCTTGAAAATTGCCAAAAATAGTCCGCATTTGATCAGCGCACTATGAACTAAATAATAATTTATACAGTGCATTTCTGTTGATTGTGACTTCAAATGAAATTAGAAACGAAACGGCACCAGAAAAAGCAAATCCACATAGTGGGAATATAATTGATTTGTTCTTGAAGTATCCTACTATTCTTGACTTAAATTCATCTGATTAATTCATAGGGATAGTAGGTGATTATTATATGTTCGATGACAGTTGAGAGACAAGGATCCAATTAAGGCTATTTCCCTGTTTTGGGCTGCAATAATTTCTGGCAATTGAGTTGATATTCCCCTAAAAGACCTGGCAATTGTCATGAAGCAATTGGATCAGTCAGACGAGGCGACTCAGGCCATGATGTCATTCCGTCATCTTTGTCCCTCCACGTCTCAAGAATCTCTGGACAATATACTAATTGAACTTTATAAGGCAACATACAATCATCTAAATTTGAACATGTGCCTTTTTTTGCTTTGAAATGTTTTACACATTGGTTAATCTATGGTTTGTGACGAATTATATATACATGTAGGCTTCTCTTAGTGAATGAAAAATATTTTATTATATTTTAAGGCACATGTAGCTGTCTAGCTGACATGGTATTCATGCTGGATCAGTAATTATTGTTGGATAATGAGGACTGGAGCCTGAAGATACTCTGCTTATGCCCTTGACTGCGGACTTACCATTGTTTTCTCCTTAATAGTGAAGTCCTAGAGGGACAAGTGGATGTATCGAGAACCACTATGAATATGCGTGTGTGTTTGTCTAAATTTTTTATGATTTTGTTTGTTTATTGTTGCTCCCGCAAACGGGATTTTGACTTAATGCCTAACGTTTTACTTACATGATCATTGGCATATTGGGATATTGAATTGTCCAAACACTTTCTGCAGAACTTTTCCTATTCATGCAGCGATCTGGAAGGATCGAGGAAGAGATTGAAATGCTTCAGCTAAAACTGAAGCTGTTGGAAGAAGAGAGAGCTTTCAGTGGGAAGAAGAAAAAGATTACTAGATCTTAAGGGAAGAAGATTCAAATTACAATTGAAATAGAGTATTTAAGGTTGCTGTTTACATTTACTTATCCTCAACTCATAAATTAATATTCTAATTTCTCTTATATACTTCTCATTTGTTTCCTTTCAAAATTAAACTTCAGATTGTTAGGGAATTTGGCCTGGGCATACATGCAGCAGGGTGATTTCAAATCTGCAGAAGAGCATTACAGGTATTTCGTTTGTGCTGTGAGCTAGTTCTTTCAATATAAAAACTCACACGTGGAACAGTATGATGCAGAGAAGGACTCTCTTTTGAGCCAGATAAGAATAAGCAGTGCAATCTGGCTGTATGCTTGATGCATACGAAAAAGTTGACGGAAGGCAAGTTTCTGCTTCAAACTGTAAGAGTTCCATCTGAAAATGATCATGATTCATGTGGATGAATCATATGCTAATTCCTTTGAGCGTTGCACGAAAATACTCACCGAGTTGGAGTCTGCATGTTCTAAAGCCTACAGAAAGATGAAAAGATTCTGATTGTAGAAGAAAACACCATCTGTTTTGGTACGGGACAAGGGGATGCATATTCTGCATGCAAAATGGAACACGACTCACCCTTTGGCGCTGGAAGAATTCCGAAATTTTCATTCATGCAGCCAAGAAGTTTGTTGTGGCCATTCGACGGTGGAGATCAAAGAAGAGGATGGTCAGTAGAGGGTGCAGATTCTACACGCAAAATGGCAGATGACTCACCATTTGGTGCTGGAAGAATTCCGAAAGTCCCATTCAGACAGCCACGACGTTTATTTTCATTCACTAGTGGAGATCAAAGAAGAGGATGGTCTGAAGAGGATGCAGAAGGAGGTGTTTGTTGAAAGTTATCCTTTGAGCAATCTACTAATGGTGAAAATAAGCAATTTGTAGCAAACCAGAATCTTGAATCCATCATTCCAGAAGCGAAGCCCCAAATTTTAGAAAAGCATTTAGCATCTGTTGATGGAGACTGGACAAAGAGGCCACTGGGTAATCTTTCTAGAGTTGACAGTGAAGAAGGATGGAACTTTATGGCATATGATGGCCAGAAGAAAGCTTCTATGGAGGAATACAAATTGCCTTTCAGAATTACACTTTTCTGGTGATTGTACAAACTCTAGAGAAACCTCTGAAGAGGATTATGCTCTGAGTTCTAATTTCACCAACACATGTAGTTTGGAACCTAACGCAGGTAAAGAAGATTCGGAAAATCTAGAACTGCAGAAAGATTGAAAAATAACTAACGAATATTCAATGTGCGGAAGTAAAAAAGAAGAGTTCGGCTGATTTGGTTGAAGAGAATGTGAAAGAACTGCAAATTTGGAGTAGTAGTTTCCCGGGAAAATATTTACCGACAAATAGTTCAATGATGAGAACTGTGACACCAGTATATTCCCTGAGAGTCCTATATTACTGAATCAGGCTTAGTATTTAAGCCAAAAGATCGACGCACTGGATATAGAAATCTGGATACCATACTCAACCCGAGAATATTGCCTTATTAAAGAGCCAATCCATGAAGTGTTCTTTGTGTTTTTATCGGCATCAGAAGTAAGGCAGCGCAGGATAAACATTGCATTCTAATTCTATGCCATCCTTCTTACAAAACATGCCAATGGATAAAAATACTGTAAATTCCATGCCGAGTATGCATTATTTGTTTGATAGATATGTTACTGGATTCATTTTGCAGATGCATTTTTTGATTCAATGGTGGAAAATGGAAATTAAGTTCTAGATTATACACGAGTTACATTTTAGTTTGTGCTAAAATTTTGTAATTACCATGATTGATTAGCGTTTATCTTAATTTCAAGTTTGTTTTACCAACATTAGTCGATAAATTCCCTGCCTACTCTACTAATCTTGACTTGAGTGTCGAAAGGCCACTTGGTCTGCCCTCGACTAATGCTTTCTACGAATATCTGAAATCTGTGAGATTCTGGAGAGATTGAAAAATGTTTATTTAAGTATCAATTGCCAAAAGGGAAAATAATAATTACATTATGTAATCCTATATTTTTTTCATTTATTTCCCGCCGTCCATAAAGTTAAAAGTAAAACAAATACATCGCCGCCTTCTTCGTAATTCATATTTCACCCATCTTCTGTACCTCATGATTTATTTTGAATCTTTCATACATAAACTCTTTTATATACCTCCACAAATCCATTGATAAAAAGCTCATAAAGAAATTCAAATGATATCAGCAAAACTCCACCCTAAAATATCAAATTACCCGTCTTTACAATCCTTTTAATTTGATGTATCAATAGCACAAAATCGACCCTACCTCGCGTTCTGATGCTCTTTTTAGTAGAATTCCACCCCAGAATGTTGTATGATTCAATAGCACAAAATTGTTTCAATCCCTCATTTTGCTGTTATTCTATTTGGAACACTGGATAATTGGTTATGGTAAGTGATTTCGCCATGCCATTTCCATGGAAGAAGGCAAAGAACTCAAGAATTTCGCAATTGGTGAACGATCATGTGCAGAATTCTAAGAAAAGGCCTGGGGGCTCTTCTCTTATGGTGGAGACCGGGTTCCCTACCTCCCTTGTAGATTTTGCAATAAAGAATGGGGACAAATTGAGGAAGCCATCCAAGAAAAACGGGGCAAAGCCACCAAAAATTCCACCAGAAAACGAAAATAATGATCCGGTGATCCTGCAATCCTCAAGCATTTTATCAAGTCCTTCGTTTACGACGCCTTCATCTTCTCGCTGTTCTTCGTCTTCTTGCTATCCTTTGCCTCCAGAGACTAGGAATTTTGACGATGTTTCTGTGGGTGCCAATGCGAGTGGTGTTGGAAGGCAGGTTGTGGTGTCTGTTGTGAAGTTAATTTTGGTGGTGGTTTTGGTTTCGGGGACGAAGAAATTTGTCATCGGGATAACCATTTCGGCCTTCTTATTGATTTTCCTGGAGTATGTTGGTAAATATACTTGTCGAATGCTGAAGCCGTGTTCAGATGCGCAGAAGGGATTAAAATTGACTGTTCAAAGGGTTTTCAGATTCAAAGAGGATAATTTAGATCAAAAGAATTTTGATCCTGGCTGTTCTGACTTCGAGAATTGTGAATCAATGAGGCCATTTCAAGAATCTGGAGTTATAGAACAATACTGTGGTGAAGTAATTCCACGTGAGAAGGAGATAATGGATGAGCACATTTGCAAAGGGAAATTGAGATATGAAGAAATAGACTTGGAGAAGGTGGTGAATGATGTAGAAGAGTCTGTTTGCGAAGTGTTGGAATTGAAGAGGAGGATGTCCCGGAAGGATAAGATCAAATCGAAGATGAAGAAACTAGTTCCAAAGAAGCTGCGTAGTTCAAAAAAAGAGGAAAATAACTCCAGAAGTTCTAAAATTTATTCCTTCACATGTGAAGAAGATGAAAGTGAGGATGATAAGAATCAGAACTTGTAGCAAAATGTAGTCATTGTCCACTAGAAGATACAAGGAGGAAGATGTGTTATATTGCATAAGTACTGCTAGTGGATTAGTGGAGGCTGAGGAGGAAGTAAATATGAACAGGGAAGAGGAGAGCATTAAACCAAAGACATTTAGTACTGTCTGGTTGTTCCCACTGGACTTGTTGGACCTGATGCTCACAGTTTTGCTTTATCTTATGGTGGTGCTTGGTGATGAATACGGTGCAACATTACAAAGATAGATATTCACAGTTTTGCTTATCTTATGGTGGTGCCTGGTGATGAATAAGTTGCAACATTACAAAGATAGATAAAAGTTCTTATCAACCATTTTAAAAGCTCATGTCTTTGATAGATTATGGATTTAATAATGTAGAAATCTCAAGTTTTACTTTTTGTGTAGTCTGTTTTTTGTTTGTTATGAAGCGCTCTTCAGTCTTAGATTGTGATCCGAGAGCTGTAGATTTATCGGATGTTCGACCTTTGGTTGGTCCCTCAAGTTGAGGTTCTGTATCTTGATCTCTAAATATATAGATTTAAATCATAGATTATGATATCAGAAGTTGCACATTTTCACGCTTATTGCTCGAATACGCTTTTCCTCAAGTTTTTACCGTATCTTATAGTTTACATTGCATATTTATAATGGTTATTGAACTTCACTCGTCATGTTGTTTGAATTCAGCTTTGCTAAATGAAAGCATCCAATTTGAGCCTTGCATCCAATGACAGACATTTTAGTTGCAGAGCCTATTTGTCATCTTTTTTGTGTTTTTGGTCCATGTTCCATGTATAAACCATCCCTCTGACAAGTCTGCAAGAAGAAAAGGGAACAATAAATTTACCATACAACGGTAGATCTGATGGATCAGAATCCATTGGGCATATTTCGTCAAAGAGTCAAGTAGAGCTTTATTTCGTCTCTGGGAATCAGGCCAACTTACATCCTTACAGGTGCTTATTCCTTGTGTGCACACAGTAAGTCCTGTTTCTGAGACGTACATATAATAAATTGTACAACGAACGCTACTACTTGGATCTGCCTAATCCTGAAACTTGTGTATCATTTTTTTCCCGTGAAGGCTTAAACTGGAAATAGCAACACCTTGCTGTCATTTGGCTGATCAAATATTTCAAATACCTTGAGATGATTTATAATCTTGTTTTGCATTTTTCTCATTCATGGTTTGGTAGAAAATAGTGCTGAAAATCTACCTTTTGCAAGTAGAAAGGTGTCTTTGATTAACGATGGCATATATGCCATCTGATATGGTAAAATAAAAAAAATAATATGGATCATGGTTCCTGATATTACCATGATCATGATACAATATAGTTTGAAATATGTGTAACGAATAAGATTGTAGGCAGGGTCAGGATAGTCCCATTCAATCTGTAGTTTATAATTTCTTGTTTTTTAGGATATATATAAGGCTAGTTCGGTCAAGAAATTCATGAATTCGGAAAATAGAGTGCAATGGTGGGAGGCTGATATATTAGGAGAAGAGGAAAAAACTCTTGAACTTATACAAGGTAAGATTTAAATAATTTGGACATGTATCTTCGAAATAGTGAAAATCTCATGGAAATTCTTTTGAATTGTGCATTATATATTAATTTTTTGCAAAAATAAAAAATTTATATTAGTAATTATGAAACGCTATTATAATTGTTGATTCGAGGAAATCGATCTGACTTGTTGATTCTTTTCCTTATTCTTTTTGATTTTCATTTCTTTTTTTCAATGGTCTCAAAAAGCTTCCTTTTTACGTTCAGTATTATTTTTATTTCAGTTTTGTTTTAAATACATTATAAAGTAACACATATTCTAAAAAGAACCGAAGTTCCAAGTCCAATTGTGACATTTATTTATTAATTAATAATAATAATAATATGGTGACACGAAGGAAGGTTTGTAGAAGAAGTTTGTATGGCTCCCCTGTGCATTCGCTAAAGTGATTGGTTGTTATATTTGCATTAACATTTTGTGTTATTTTTAGTTAGCAGTAGCCCACATTTTCTCTCTTCCCCTCCGACACATACCTTGGAGGTTCAGAACTATAAAAATTCATCCATCGTTTTCATTCATTTAAAGAAAAGAAAAGATAATAATACTAGGAAGACCAATTGCTTTGAACATCATTCCGGCATTGTCATAAGGTAGATATTTTTCTTCTTCTTGTTTTTTACTATTCCTTTTACATTTAGATCCAAATAGGTTATTCGTGTTTTCATAGTCGAGGATTGTGTAACGAATCTCACGTCTCATATTTGTGTTTCAAAGCATAACTACATTTTGCCAACATAAAATTCTCACATCTCTTGTGAAAGATCTACTATGTACGTACCGACGACAACGCAGCCGAGTTGATGCTATGTTTCCTAAATTTTAAATTCTTTAATCTTAATCAATGAATGAGGTTATTGCACTTTTATTTAGAGAAATATTATTTAGTATCACCGGTGCTTAACACCAATCTATGTGGCAGCACTAGTGACATTATTTTATAGATTCAATTAAATGAATCAAATAATTTCACCTTTAATTTCACCTATTACATAATACCACATGAATTGGTGTTAGATAACATTATTCTTTATTTTATTGGGACCTAATTCCAATATATGGATGAAATATTTGTCGTTGTAAGCAATTTTCTTTTATTACCAAGGAATGAAAGATATTGAGAATTTTATTTATGGTCAAGAGATTATGTTAAAAAGGATATTATACTCCCATAAATTTCATTAGGGACGTTTTACTCTTCATGAAGTATAATAAAACCTTATTCTCAATAAAGCTGAGGTTGGCTAAAATGTTTTGAAAACTTTACGATTTTTACATAGAATATGGAATGGTAATGTACCATTTACGCTAAACAAACGAGATAAAACTGTGAAAAATTGATCCTCAACATGTAAAATTGGATTACGTTTATTGTTCCTCTCTGAAAAATTGGAAAAAATGGTATCAAACTTGTAATCTGGAGATTATTATAGAAGAAGGTCTTTATTTCATAACATGTATTCACTTCTTCTCGAAACAAAGATTTAGGTTTCCAATTCTGAAGCAATGTTTTATGACTATATATGTTGAAATATTTCTTTTGGTTTGATTATAGATCTTTATAGTTTTACTTTTTATATCAATAGGTGCCAAGATGGTCAACCAGGCTTTTACAGTGGATTTGAACAAGCCACTCGTTTTTCAGGTCAAATATCATCCCATTTTCCGTTATTACCATTGAACTTTTTCGACCACATGGTCTTTTTTGGTATTCAGTTCATAATATTACGTGTAACTGAGCTAGCTATCTCAGAAGCTCAAATTGACCTCTTCATTGTACTTATTCATTGCACAAGTATGTTTGTTCAATGAAATGGCGTAGGAAAAAAGTGTTGCGACTAAATAAGAACATATGATGAAATTATAAATAAGAGACTAGCTTAATCAAGTGAGTGAAATTTAGCAGAAACTATACTGCTTGTTCAACTATTGCCGATATACTGACAATAGTAACTTAGGAACCAAATGATGAAAAATGGAAAGACAAAAATAGAGACCCTTTTCTTTATATCGCTCTCTTATTAGTTCCATCTCCCTTATGATTAAAAGTTTTTATCAGGTCGGCCATCTTGGAGAAGCTTATGAGGAATGGGTTCACCAGCCTATTGTCAGCAAAGAAACCCCACGTTTTTTCGCGAATGACATTATAGAGGTAATGCAAATTAGAGAAAGTTATGCATAGACGTGAGTGTTTCTGAATACCATTGACAATATTCTAAATCATTGGCATTCTTACCTGCATCTTGAACAGTTCTTAACACGCACTGCTTGGTGGGTAATTCCTCTCATCTGGCTTCCAGTTGTATGCTGGTCTGTTTTTTCATCTGCAAAGATTGGCCTTTCTCCTTACCAGCTAGCAACAACAGTGGTTGGTGGCCTCTTCATGTGGACATTGATGGAGTACTCTTTGCACCGGTTTCTTTTCCACATAAAAACAAAGCGCTATTGGTTCGTTATCTCCCTCCATCGAACTTCAGTTTTTCTCTTTTCCTCATTTTGTTAATCACTTAATTGTCTCATGATGACTTATAATAAGCGACCGTGTACTGAGATCACAGAAATTACATGCAGGGCGAACACGCTTCACTACCTTATCCATGGCTGCCATCACAAGCATCCTATGGATGGCCTCCGACTCGTTTTCCCTCCTGCTGCAACTTTAATTCTACTTGTGCCAGTATGTGCAGTCTTCTTTCGATAATGTTATCCTCGGTTCATTGCTTTTTCTGTTTGCTCATATTCTACTTCTGCAATGTCAGTTTTGGAATCTGATTAAGTTTTTAGCACCTGCATCTTATGCCCCTGCTGTATTTGGAGGTGGCTTGTTGGGTTATGTCATGTATGATTGCACTCATTACTACTTGCACCATGGGAAGCCATTGAAAGGAGTATCTCATGATCTCAAGGTATAACTAGTTTGAAAAAGAACTCCATTTCTGTCGGGAAAAATTGCACTGTTAATCTAAAGTAGCAAGCTGGTGCATAAACTTTCATTTTAGAGATTTGGATGGTTTCTGTTTTTGGGGACTGTTTATACAACTACAATGAGAGAATGAGTACTAACTTACTCCTTTTTAAAGGTTAAGGATGGTTGATAATCTTTTAATGCCTGATGAATTTTTCGATTTTTTCAAATGTAGAGATACCACATGAACCATCACTTTAGAATTCAGAACAAGGGATTCGGAATCACATCAACATTTTGGGACAGGGTTTTTGGAACACTTCCTCCACATTCTTCCAAGAAAACTAGCTGATTTAGTTGAAGGCAAATTTGTCTCGGGTGCTTGCAGGAGACTGGCTAGCAAAGATGGGGTTGGTTTTATAGTGCAGAACAGAATGAACTTGGCTAGTTGTTGCATGCATTGCTAGCTTATGTCTATTCTTTATCATCTTTTTGTATATTTTGCTTTGGTCTTTATATAATTCTAAAGCTGTAACTTATCCCATGACAACTTTTGCAGTTAAAGAGTGACTGGAGTTTTCTTACTTTTAGTTTCATTTATTTTAAACATTTTTCGCTCATTTTTCCTAAATTCCACCATATTCAATGTTATCATACAAAATATAATTTATATATAATTAAACCATAATCCAATATATTTGCCAACAATTATCCATGTTTTGTGGCCTAATAAGTGCGTAAAACGCACTTATCACCAAGCATAGAGAAGAAGTTCAAGCAAGTGATATCAATACCTCAACTGATTTTGTTCTGCAAAAACGACAAATGGTGCTGCTCATGTATAAGGTAAGGAATTTAAAGCTTCCTCTTCAATGTTGCTCAAATTTCTGCAAAGGTTTTTTGGGAGGAATTTCATTTTTGAAAACAGGAAATCACAAGTGCGTCTCAAACACTTGGTGAAGAAGACACAAATTGTGAAATGTCAACTGGAAAACCTTAAATTGCTGCTGAACGTGTAAAAGCAACGGTTGCCACATGGATTAATTTGTTTAAGGATAACAGAAATCATGACAAAGGTTTAAAGCTTCAAACCTTTGAAGATCAACCGGATGAAATGGTCATAGGGGAAAATGATGTGGATATGTTCAACTGGATAGTGGGTTAAGATACATTAGCAGTATGTGTGATGTGTCTATTGGTGAGATGTAGTATAAATGCCTAGGGTTACATTGGTGCTTTCTACTGGGGATGTAGAGTGTGACACTTGGAACACGAGTGGAGATGTGATTAAATGTTGGAATCATTTATTTGTGAAGATACCCTAATCAAGTGGAGTGTGAAAGAGACACTTCTATAATTTCTGTTTGGTGAAGACCCATTATCCACTTAGGTTGGGAGAAATGATGTGGTGATAAATGATTTAGGATCTATAGAAGTCTACCAATTAGATATGAGTTGAGTGTTTANGATGTGATTAAATGTTGAAATCATTTATTTGTGAAGATACCCTAATCAAGTGGAGTGTGAAAGAGACACTTCTATAATTTCTGTTTGGTGAAGACCCATTATCCACTTAGGTTGGGAGAAATGATGTGGTGATAAATGATTTAGGATCTATAGAAGTCTACCAATTAGATATGAGTTGAGTGTTTAGTTTAGTGAGCATGGTGAGCGATGAGAAGAGATATGTGTTTTCGAAGTGTGAGCAACATGGATTGAGATATAATTAAGTGTTGTGAGATCTTTTCATGTGGTCATTTATGTATTTGTTGCACATGTGGTTTGACTGTTTGATTGATTGACTTGGTATTAATATGTTGTTTTCTGTGAACGTATTTTAGAAAAGGTTTGTACATTATTCTATATTATATCTTCATCGCATGATTATTTGTCCTTGATTGTTTACCGTTATTATTTGCGTCTATTTGCGTTTTTTTACCTTAACCCTGGCGAGTACATGGAGCAGGTATGGCATGTGTTTCAGACTCGAAACACGAGGTAAGGTCCGTGATCACAATTTTATTGGTTGCCTTGATTATGCAATCATTAAATTTGTGTTTTGATTGCTTGCAACTTGATTTGGTATACAACTTGGGCCATTAGAAGTAGTTAAAACAATTAATGTTGCTCATGGCCCATATATAAGAAAGTGGCTGCTTCTTCCTACAAAAGTCGGCTGCCATATTGAGAAGAAAAACCACCGACTTCCCTTTGATTTTTGTTCTCTTCTCTTGCCTTCTTGCATTGTTTTTCTTCTTGCCTTTGT
>CAIGRK010080614.1:0-21894 GCA_903798315.1 Fraxinus greggii
GCATGGTTTTACGAAATTCCTCCGAACAGCTTTTAGTATTTTGATCATATCTTTCTCTTCAGATATCCGATTAAGGCGATTCAAAATGCATTGAAAAGCTAACTCAAAGGGATACAATTTTGTTCAAGTGCAATCTTCAAATTCAATTGTTTTCCATCTCAGAAATGAGTCTCAAACTGAGACTGAAAATTCGATGCATAACTTTCCGATTGGAAATTGATGTGTGATCCTACTTTGATGATATTTCATCCCTTTGACTTCTTTCTTCATCCAATTGACCTCTAACATTCTCAAATCTTCATCTTGAGGTTCGGTACAATTTTTACGTATTTGCACATTAGTCCTTGAACTTTCATTTCCTTTCACATTAATTCTTTTTCGCTTATTTCTTCCAAATTATGCTATATCCATGAAATTGTCACCTAAATCAAAATATGAATGTAATGAGTACATTTTGGCACTAATTAATCATATGAGCACATAAAAATAAGGAGAGAAAAATATGCATTTTACATTCCTATCAANTTCATCTTGAGGTTCGGTACAATTTTTACGTATTTGCACATTAGT
Source organism: Fraxinus greggii (assembly GCA_903798315.1). Classification (NCBI taxonomy): domain Eukaryota; kingdom Viridiplantae; phylum Streptophyta; class Magnoliopsida; order Lamiales; family Oleaceae; genus Fraxinus; species Fraxinus greggii. Next base: position 571 of record CAIGRK010080614.1, read on the forward strand.
CCTTGAACTTTCATTTCCTTTCACATTAATTCTTTTTCGCTTATTTCTTCCAAATTATGCTATATCCATGAAATTGTCACCTAAATCAAAATATGAATGTAATGAGTACATTTTGGTGCTAATTAATCATATAAGCACATAAAAATGAGGGAAAAATATTTATTTTACATTCCTATCGGTGGTATCGACGTCCTAATCTGGGACGTAGAAGACGAAGTGTCAGACGTGGTAAGTAGTTCATATTAAAACTTCTAAATGGACAATTGGATGACCCAGATCAAGATCCAATGGCTGGGGTTGAGTGGGTCTGCCTATAAAAGGCACAAACTTTTTGAGAGAATTTCTTCTAACTTTTGCGCGAAACTTTGCCTTTCTTCTTTCAATTTTTCCAAATCTCCAAGTCTTTCTTGAAATTCTTCTAAGTCTTATGTTGAGTTTCTTCCTTTCTTCCTGCTATTTCTGTAATTTTTAGTGTTCATCTTCTGCAATTTTTAGTGTTCTTCTTTCTCCATTCTATTTGAGTAAATCATAAGTATTGTATTTTGTTTTCTTTTCCATCTTTATAAAAATTTAAGTAATATTGTAAATCAATGGCTTCTTCGAAATATGTTGGGGGAAAACGTAGATATTAGCAAGTTGGCGAGTGAAATGGGTTTTACAATTACAGACGCAGTCGACCTCGTCCGAGCCACTGAGTCTGGACGAGGTGCTTCTATTTCTGGTAGTGGTAATGGGGATGACAAAATAGCCTGGGGGCAGCCAAAATTCCTTCCTCTGTAGATCCGACGTACTTAGCCATTCTTAGGGATATGTATAGGATCCCCTAGAGCATAGAACTCCTTTCGCACTCTCCTAACGATCGAGCCTGCTATCCAAGGCGTCACTGTGTCATTGTTAGTGAGTTTTTGTTGAAGGCTGGGTTTTACCTGTCGATCCACCCCTTCTTTCGAGCAGTTCTTAGACTTTACAGGCTGGCCCCTACCCAGCTCATCCCTAATGCTTGAGCCCAATTGGTAGATTCATACTTCTTTTGGAAGGAGGCCTCCTTGGGAGAGGACATGCCACTGTACGTCTTCCAACCGGTGTACCAACTCGATCCTTAGGAAAAGGGGACTCCATGGGGGTGGTATTCACTCTGTCCTTGGGGCTCACACTCCCCATTTGTCGTAGGTCTGCCTACTTCCATTAAATGGTGGAAGGAGACTTGGTTTTGGATTAGGGAGAAGTAGTAGGAGTGTGAGGGTGACCTTGTCCCACACGTCAAAGTCCCAACCTCATACTCCGACACTCTTAAGTGCTTCATCTGCTTCTTTGACTCTTCGAACTGAGAACATCTAATTCTTACATCTTTTTATGTTTGTTTTACAGGGTCGATCGAGGGGTTTGAGTTCATTGAGTGTGACTGGGACACTCTCATCGAGGTCTACAAAAAATCTATTACCACGCGTGACTTCAGTCGTTTGATCCATACGAGCTACTTTTTTGAAGACTTAGGCTTGATGGCGAAGAGGGGTAAGACGTTCTTTACATTGATGTTCTTCTTGACGTCTTTTTCATAGGATCTTGCTAACCTGTTCACTTCTTGTTTTATAGAGAATTTCAATAAGAGGAGGCTCCCCACCCCCGCTACCTCCACTTCGGGGAAATGACTAAAACCTTCGAGGGATAAAATTGAGAGGGTCAGTAAGGAGGCTGCCTTTCAGGAAGAGGGATGACTTCCCTTGGCTGACAGGGGTAAGAAGGTGGTGGTGGAGAAGCCCAAGAAAAAATTTAGAGTGTCCACCACCCGGGTGGGCAGCTCCAATGATGTTCCTCTCCCTCGGTCCAAGGTGCCTGTGGGGGAGAAGTTACTGTCAACTCAATGGATGTAGCCTCTGGGGGACAGAAGAGGCCAAATGTCGGGGAGCCATAGAGATAGGATCCTGTTAAGAAGTTGAAGACTTCGTACAACTCGTCCGCCTCCGAACTCCCAAAAGGAAAATCAGCATTGACCAGAAGGACTGGCGAGCTCACACATGAGACTCTTACCCTCCTGCCTCTGAAAATTCAAATGGCCAGAGAGACGTTCCATAAATATTGGACAGAGAAGTGGTAATCCTTCGTGGAGAAGAGCGATGCCATCGACTTCATGGCCACGATGGTGGCCGAAGCTGGGAGGTCGTTCGGAATGGCCATAGAGATTGAAGCCCTATTTAAAAACCTTCAAAATAGGAACCAGGGGTTCGTTAATAAAGCCTCTCAAACTAAGGAGGCTGCTAGTAAGGCCAAGGCGGAGGTGGAAGCCTTGAAGAAGACACATTATGAAGAGTTGGTGAAGCTCGCTTATACTTTAGCAGAAATTGAAATTTTGAAGAAGGAGGTGCATCTATCTCAAAGTGAGGTGGCTTCTTTAATGAAGCAAGTGGAGACTTCTGACGCCTACCAAAAATGGCAGCTAAAGCCTTGGAGAAGGTAAATAAAGAGAATGTTACTCTAAAAGGGCGAGTGGGGGAGCTAACCTTCCAAGTATCTAGCCTCACAGAAGAAGTGGAGAGTGTCAGAAGTGATTCTGAACTTGCCAGCAAAAATGCTGAGAAGACCTTCCTAGCCAACTTCCACTTAACCGAGGCATATCAGAGCTTTGGGAAGTATTAGAGTAAGTATACTTACACTAAAGTAGTTGAGTGGCTGGAGCTAAACACTAGAGATATCAATACTTCTGATCTGAGGGCCAAGTTCTCTGAGGACAAGGCGGAGGAGTCTAAGCATCCAAATCCAGCAAAAGGGGCTCAAGTAATTGAACTTGACGAAGACGCAGCTGAAGAGACTGCTGAGGAAGTGGCCCCTGATGCAATCATGCCCTTCTTGGCTCCTCAACCCCCACCTTCTTAGGGCATAGTTCTTGTACCTTTTTAATTTTTGTTAAATGTAATGACTTCGGCCTACCAAATCTAAATATTTATTTATGAATGAATGAACTTCTTTTACGCTATACTCATGTTCCTTTACTTTCTGCATCTTTACCAGCTCTGCTCAATTCTGATGTGCTTATCAATATGAATTCGAACAACTTATACTTTAATGATGACGTTAAATCAAACTTAAAATAACATCAACTTGATAGTTACCATCAGATGTACAATAACTTCGAAAATTTGCTAATATTGAAGTTTAATAACACATAATAATGTTAGACTCTTGCCATTATCAACTTCAGTAACATAATCAAACTTGCAAATATTTTGCAAATGTTGGGAGATCTGACCTAACAACAAAGTTCAAAACTTAAACATAGCAGACTTTGTGCAATTTGATAAACAAACATATAAGATCAGACGTATGTAAGACCTAAGCCACATCAGACCCATGTATATAGTACTTCGATAATAACTCGAACATTAAATTTATCCAAGTGTTAGGAGGTTGTGTACCTTTATCAATTTTCGAAGTGGGTTGATATGTATGATCTGAGATACTATTAGTCTGGTTTTATGATATTGTATTTCAAACTTTTGCACAAGTGTAAGAGCATGTACCTCATTTAGTCAGTTCAGAGGAGGTCTTTTTTTGGATCCAGGGTCTCATCGAATTGTCTACGCATCTCTTTGTAGGGACAGAACATCTACGAAGAGGCATCCCACAGGGTCTTAACTTCCTTTAGGGGGGTATTTTTAACACATAAATAACATATTAAAAGTCATTTTTCATTGAGCCTCAGATTGTATACACAAGATATTTTACATCATTGATGATACTTGCGTAAATGTTCTACATTCCATGGATGTGGTTGTACCTTTCCATCCATGTTCTCAATTTTGTAAGTCCCAGATTGAACATCTTCATATATGCTATAGGGACCCTCCTAGTTTGGACCTAGGGTTCATGAGCCATGTTCTTTAGAGGATGGGAACACCCTTCGAAGTACCAATTCGTTCAAACGAAAATGACTTCTTTTTTTACTTTCGAATTGTAGTATCTGTCATTTTTCTTTGATATAAGGCCAACTTTACTTGAGAATTGTCCCTCATTTCTTCAAGGAGGTCAAGCTCGCATCTCCTCATTTCTTCATTAGTTATTTCATTGAAATGCATTCGTCGAGTAGATGGCAAACCCACTTCAACGAGGCTCATAGCCTCGGCACCATGGCCATAGAGAATGGGTCTCCCTGTAGCAGTTCTGCTTGTTGTTCTGATAGCCCGAAGTATTTGAGGTAGTCCATCGACCCAAGCCCCTTTAGAGGCATTCAATTTCCTTTTTCATGTGTACTTGATTATTTTGTTACCAACTTCAACCTACCAATTTGCCTGGGGGTGATGTGGAGAAGAAAAATGTTTTTTGATACCCAACTCCTCACGCATGTTTTTAACCTTCTTGCTATCAAACTATCAGCCATTGTCTGATATAATCGAATGGGATATTTTGAACCTACAGATGATATTTTTCCATAAGAACTTGGAGGTGATAGCCTCCATGATATTGGCCAGTGGTTCGGCTTCTACCCATTTGATGAAATAAGCAATGGCGACAATTGCGAAGCTAGAGTTTCCTCTTCCTTTGGGAGAGGTCCTAAATGATCGATCCCCCATTTTGTAAATGGCCAGGGCTAGATACAATGTTCAACTTTTGAAAACGCTGCCTTTGAATAGTGGTAAAACGTTGACACTTGTCATATTTTCTAACAAATTGTTGCGCATTCTTTTTCAAGGTGGGCTAGTAATATCTCTGCTTTAGTACCTTCTGTGCTAAAGACCACCATCAAATGTGGTTCCCACATACACCTTCATGTATCTCCCGGAGTACATAGTTTGCCTGCTCTTCTCCAATGCATCTGAGCAAAGGCAGTGAAAACCTGCATTTGTATAGCACATCATCTTACAAGACGAAATGTGCAGCTCTTCTCTTGAGCTTATGAGCCTCCTCCTTTTCAAAGGTAAGGTTTGCTCTTTAATGAAAGATATTATTGGCTTCATCCAAGTCCAGGTGTCCCTAACCCACATGACCGCCTCGCCAGCGATGATGGAAGGTCCCCGAAAGATATTCTATAAGTACGTATGTGAGTAGTTTAGAATCTTTACTGCTTGCCAATTTAGACAGTGCGTCGGCATGGATGTTCTTAGTGCGTAGGATTTTGCACCAGTTCAAAACTTTCAAAAGAAGGGATGAAGGTCATGACCAATTTCAAATATACTGCCATAGACTTATCCCTGGCTGAAAAACTACCATGAAACTGACATACCACTAGCTGGGAGTCACTGCTAATGATGAGCATCTTCACTTTCATTTCTTTGGCCAACTTAGGCCAGGGAGAAGGGCCTCGTATTCTGCTATATTGTTAGTGGCTTTGAGACCAATCTCACAGCACAAGTAAGCTTATGTCCCTTTAGACTGACTGAAATAACCCAACTCCTGACCCTGTCTCCCTTGAGGATCAATCAACTGATAGGTTCCAAATTGGAGGTTTAGGGGGTTCCATCACTGCTTCCATTTATAGGATGGGGGTGAATTCTGCCACAAAGTCTGCAAGGGCCTGGCCTTTGATGGCGGCCCTTGGTTTAAAAACAAGGTCGAATTCGCTAAGTTCCACAGCCCACTTCAGAAATCTTCCTGAAGCTTCAGGGTTCTGCAATACCTGCTTGAGGGGGAAGTTTGTCAACACATATATACTATGTGTTTGGGAATATGGCCTCAATTTTCTTGAGGCTATTACCAAAAAGAGGGCTAATTTCTCCATGTTTGGATAGCGAGTGTATGTTGTCAAAAGTGTTTTGCGAACGTAGTATACGGGCACTTGGTGGCCATTCTCGTCTCTTATCAGAACCGAGCCGATGGCCTTGGAAGTCACTACCATGTACAACTGTAGTGGCTCGTGGTCCCTAGGTTTGGAGAGGAAGGGAGCCTGTCCCAAGTGCTTCTTTAGCTCTTGTAAGGTTGTCTCACACTCCTCCGTCCACTAAAACTTGTTTCCTCCTTAAAGGATGTTAAAGAAGGGTAGGCACTTGTCTGTAGCCTTCAAGACGAAGCTGTTCAAAGCTGCTACACGTCCAGTGAGACTCTGTACCTCCTTCGATTTTTGAGGTGACCTCATTTCAATTAAAGCTTTGACCTTTTCAGGGTTTGCTTCAATGCCTCTTCGGTTGATGATGTAACCCAAGAACTTTCCTAAAGAAACTCCAAAGGTACATTTTAAAGGGTTGAGTTTCATCCAATATCTTCTCAGAATTTGGAAGGTCTCATTAAGGTTTTTAACATGATCCCCTGCCTTTAGGCTTTTCACTAGCATGTCGTCTATGTAGACCTCTATGGTCTTTCCAATGAGGTCGACGAACATTTTATTGACAAGTCTTTGGTAGGTAGCCTCGGCATTTTATTGACCTTGTAGCGTTGTCTGTGATGGAGGAGATTTGTTCCTCATCTGCTGAGAATATAGGGATCTGATTGTATCCAGAATATGCATCCATGAACCTAAGTAGTTCATACCGACAGTCGAATCCACAAGTTCGTCTATTCTGGGAAGTGGGAAGCTGTCATTAGAACATGCTTGGTTTAAATTTGAAAAGTCTATGCAAACTTCCATTTCCTATTGTGCTTTTTGACCAATACTGGGTTTGAGACCCACTTAGGGTATATTGATTCTATGATAAATCCATTGTCAATTAGCGTGTTAACTTCATCCTTCAGAGCCTCGTATCTTTCAGGGTTGATAGCTATTCTCTTTTGCCTATGTGCTGCAACGTTTGGGGTCGATGTTCAAATGGTGGCAGCTGATCTTAATGTCAATGCATATCATGTTACCATGTTTCCAGGTGAATACATCAAGATTTTTTAGTAAAAAAATTTTCAGCTCCTCATTTGCTTCTATTGGCAGATTTCTTCCAACCTATGCTTTGAGCGATCATGTGGGTCTGCTGGGAAGCTCTCCAGCTCCTCCATGGGTGCCATTTGAGGTTTGCAATCAACGATGTGAGGATCCAGCCCTTCTAAGTTAACTGCTTCCTCAGCAGCCCTTTCTTCTTCAGTGGTGGTATGTCTTTCATAGATAACCTCTTCCTCAGAGGTTTGTATGACTCTAAGGGCGTTCCCTTCTTCAGAGGCATCGGTAATCTCAGCATCCTCCCTTGTTAAGGGGTATTCCCTTGTTCAGGGGTGTCGTGTATATCTAGGTTGGTGGTAATGACGTTGACAGTCCTTAGTTCAGCTTTCTTTAGGGAGTTCGAGCAACATTCCCTAACCGACAATGGCTATGTCATTTTCAGTTGGGAACTTCATGCATAGGTGATGTATGTAAGTGACAGCCCATAATTCCTTCAAGGCTGGTCTCCCAAGTACTCCATGATAAGCAGATCGATTACCAACCACTAGGAATTCCATGAAATGGTGAGCAATCAGAGGTGCAATCCCTATCTCTATTGCTAGAGTGATTTTACCCCTTGGAATGATGTTGTCCCATGTGAAGCCATAGAAAGGGAAATTCATTGGGGTTAGCTCATGGTCAACTTTCATTTTGTCAAAGGTAGTCTCAAAGATGATGTTGACCAAGCTTCCATTATCCACTAACATTTTTTTCAGGCCATTTCGGACCACGACAGCCCTTACCACTAGGGCATCACAGTGTGGATAATGTACACCTGCTGTATTTTCTTGAGTAAATGTGATTGGTGGGATTGCTTTTTTAGTAGCAGATCGGTTAACTATGAAGCTTGTCAGAGGAGGATCTGTTACTTCTCTAGCATAATTCTTTTGTGCAGTTTGGGATTCTCCCCCTCCACATGTGGACCTCCAACAATTATATCGATTTCCCTGACGGGCTTGTGGCCATCATTTCCTAGGGGATTTTGTCTTTGTCTGTGGCCTTCTCTGGGTCTCTCTGTGTCGTTATGCCTTTCCCTTGGGAGTTCATTTCTATTGGGGCACCTGGCTCAACATTCCCAGACCGTTGGGTCTACTTGGGATGAGCATCTCTTCGGAAGCGTCTTCCCCTTCCTTGATTCATGTTTTGGTAATATTTTACGACAACCCAGCAATTTTCCATACGATGGCTATAGGATTGATGGTATGTACAATAACCGGGTGCTTCATCCCTATTTCTAGTTTCAGCGCATCATCCCTACCTCTTCCCCTTTGCGGGTGTCTCCGGTAAGGCTGATGCTGATACATTTCAGCACCAGGGTTTACTTTTTCATAGGCCAAAGTAGGTATATCATTAAGTGTTGCTGCCAGCTAGTTCCTGCCCATGATTCAGAGGTGCCGGTGATCTATCAAATGGGAAGTAGGACCTCTCTCCCTTTGCATTTTAGGAGGGAGAAGTCCCTGACTAGCCCTGTTCCTATGATCTCTCAATTCTTCATTGAGAATTTCTCACCTTTTCATTTCCAGTAGAGCGTCATAAGTGGCAAGATCCTTGTTTTGTACGTCTCTCCAAAATAGAGAGTTCATGTCCAAGCCTCCTATTAAGGCAGTTAACGCTTCCCTATCCGTGACTTGTACATAGTAGGTCATTTCATTAGTAAAGATGGAAAAGAAGCTTTTTAGCATCTCGCCCTGTTGTTGTCGCATGTCTGCAACCATTGAATGGGCCTTTCACCCTTTTTGCTAGCGGCAAAGTACTTTAAGAACATCCTTTTAAGGTCCGGCCAGCTTCGTATGCTACCTTCTGGCAACCTTGTATACAAGATTTCAAGTCCTTCACTTAGAGCTAAATGAAAGGCTCTACACTTCATAGCTGGGGTGGCCCCTTTCAAATTCATATGGGTTTTGAAGCTATTGATGTGCTTCGAGGGGTCACCTCTCCCATCATATTTATGAATTTTAAGGAGTGTGAAGTGGTTTAGCATTGCGGCATTTCTAATGGCTTGTGAAAATGGCGAATGATCATCATCGTCATCTAGGTCACAAGACCTCTGAGGTTCATCAGAACCTTCATTCTCCCTTTGGTGGGTATGGAAAGATGGTTGGGAGGGTCCTGCTTCACTCTTAGCCCGATCCCTTCTTTCTCTCCTATTTCTAGAGGGAGGGATCTGAGCTCCTTATGGTAAACCGGCTCTTGTCTTTCATTTCGTGGAGACTCCTATTGCCTATTCCTAGGCATATGAGGAGAATAATGAGCCTGCCTATTCCTAGGCATCAATGGCAAAAGAGCCTGCCTATTCCTAGGCAGGCCCAGGCTTATCATATCAAAAACAACTATTGACCTCTAAGGTTGATCATCTGGCTCATAATTTGGAGGAAAGTTGTATGGGGCCTCATAAGGCCGTTCTGAGGCGTAATTGGTTGATGTATCAACCCAACTTCCTTTTCCTAGGGTACTTCAATCTAGCATGATGGTGTCCGGCCATTTGGCTTTGGACCTCCTCTTCTTCGTCATAGTATTCCTGAGGGTTATGGAATGCATTCTCAGGGGCTGCATATGGAAAAACGAGGTACCCTACTCGGTCTTGCATGCTCATCAACATTTCATGCATGACCATATTTTGCTCGGTTATACTTTTCAGTTGGCAGCCATTGTGCCATTTCTCTGATAAGCCTAGCTGCAACTCTGCCACGCCTCTGGACCCACCTCGCCTATGTTGTGGGGGTCGTTGGCTAGTAGCTGGGACAGCTCGTGAGGGTTCCCCTTCTTCAGGGTGTACCCTCTTCCTTTGGGGTGTACTTTCGTCACCCGCTTGAACTCATTTTTTAAAAACACTTTTCTCAACAGGTTTTCCTTTCTTCAAGGATCGAATAAGTATTAGATTTTTGGGTTCTCCTGTGGGTTTTTCGTCAAGAACTCATCTTTTTCAAGGGTTGGAACTTTCTTGTCAAAATACTTTTAATTGGCCTTTTCCCACAGGTACTTCCATGGTTAAATATAAGATTTCTCACAGACAGCGTCAATCTGTTGACCTTGAAAATAAGTCAACGGATGCTGGGTCCACTTACGCCAAGTCAAGTACGGTTCCGGTGCGTTCCTACCAGAATAATGGCGATAGCAAAGAGAAAATGGACACGGGAGATACTTTGCGGCGAAAGACAAGAATGTTCGAGCTCCGGCTCGCACTAACAATGATCGCCGGGTTGAAATCAAACGAACCTACGTAATAATAGACGGTAATATTTAGAAGGATAGATAGAATGTGTGTATAAGTTGTTGCCTTGTGTATTGAGATAGGTAGCTCATAAATATCTAAAGAAAATCGAAAGATTAGCTAAATATTTGTATATTTCACTCCATAGTTTGAGTTTGAAATTTGAATATCGGTTATTCCAGTCAATAATCCAACCCCTTTTTAAGTTACAATGAGAATCTATTTATACTACCTTGGCCGACGTGGTGATCGCTGGATCACAGCCAATTGGCATCATCTCCCTAGTTAGGATGTCATATCACAGTCTATTCATACAATTAATACATTGATATGGGATCAGCCACTCTATACAATATGCTGACATGCCGACTAACTTTATTACAAGTTTATATCAATCATTTCAGAGAGATCTTCGAATCTTTTACAGGAAACTTCAATTTTGCGAGTTTCAAAAGAATTAAAAGCCTCGGAGGAACTTTCGAAGTAGTCCTCTAATTGGGGAGCCTCAGCTCCTTTCTTTGTTTCCTTAGGTAGCTTCGTCTTTGAGATAGTACCTCGACCTGGACTTCGTCATTGCAGTGCAAGGACACCTGCAGTGCATGGACTTCGGCCTGCCGTGTAAGGACTTTGGCCTTGTTTGCCTTCTTCGTGTTTTGGCCTCATGGGTCTTTATCTGAATTTCTTGTTGGTTTCCTGCCCACATGGGCTACCACGTGGCACTTTCACCTTAAGCCTTGGAGGCGAGGCGTAACAGTAGCTATATTACATATTTGATGAAACCCACATAGCTGATTCTCATAATAATTTTGCATGAAATTCTTATTCATTGCAAGTAATTAGCTAGTTTCGGATTTTGGTTTAGACATGGACCAGACTTTCGTGTTGGACTCATTTTTAGGTTCGTAGCCGTTACTTAGTGGAATTTTATGCCAAGCATCCATTGCTAACTTAATGGATGAACTCTACATTCCATTGGTGTCCCTTTCAAGTAATTAAAAAATACATTAAGAAAAAATATTTCAATAATATTATTTCATTGCAAAAATATGATATTTAAATATTTGTTTTTTACAAATTATGAGAAAAGTATAAATAAAGCTCAAAAGCATCTCTCAAACTTCATCAAGATTCATATGTCATCAAGAAAGAATCATCTAAGCCACTAACCTCTTCGTGCTATTCCATATAAGCAAAACTTGAAATAAAAAAACAAATATCACGCGTGTAAACCTTGAATGCAACAAATTATTTAAAAATATTTATTCTAGCATTTTTTGAAATAAATTGTAATCAATATGTTCTAGTTGTTCAATGGATATCAAAGATAGTCAATTCAATCGTTCTTGTAACATGGTTGATCGCAGAAAAGATTTTAATAACTTCAATTTTGAAAAACTTTTTTATGCAGATGCAACAGTAATAGGAATTGTCAATAATATTCTATAAGCAATACATATATTTAGAAAGCAATCAAATCTTTTCAAATAAGTCAATATGTTAAAAACTGTCTTTATTTCTTTTGGTAAAAGATTTTGCAAAACATTTAACTCTTGAAATAAATCTCAGCAATCAAGATCGCGAAAATTTACATGTTTTAAAACAATATCAAGATCATCACAACATGCTTTCAAATTAGTATCATCCAATGAGTTTAACTTGTTAGAAGAAAATAAAAATACAAATTTTTTTCCATATGAATTGAATTGATCAAACCATCTTTCAAGTGATCCAAATGCTTGATCTACTATATAAAGGAAATAATTTGTCCTGAAAGAATTTTCAGGTGATTGTGCATCCTCTACAGTAGCATTTTCATCAAAATGTTTCTTCCTACGAATTATACGTTTTGCTTGAAATAAAGGATTAATTTTCATTTCAATGGCAATTTCTTTAGCAATATTTATCACATCATGGATTCTAGTTTTCCTATATATTTTTTCAAAAAACAATCAGCCCTTTCACTTCCCCAATAGCAATGTCAATAAGCATATCATTAGATTGCAAGTGTTTACTAATCAAGTTAATAGCATACAATATCTCATACAATATAATCATAGCTACTAAAAATTCTAAATTCCGACATAAAGGGTTGCCAAAGCATTAGCCCAACACCTTACATCATTGTCATTTTCAATTTCAGTGACTTCATGAAAAGCTTCTCTTAATTCAAGAGCTTGGAATTTAATTGCTTTAACAGTTTCAATATGACTTTCCCATTATGTAGCTGACAATGGCTTGACATTAGTTTTAACATTATCTTTCAATATTTTCTATCTCTTTGTAGAATTAGAAAACAAAGTATAAATACCCTGTACAGCACCAAAAAAATCTTTTGCTTTAACACAAGAGTTTGTCATATCATACAGTGCTAAATTCAAACTCTGACATCCACATGGTGTATAAAATGCTCTAAGATATATATATATATATATATATAGTAGTTTTTTTTAAGACCTTGGTGCTTACCTTTCATGTTAGATCCATTATCGTATCCTTGTCCTCTTACATCATTAATGTCAAGACTAAGAGTTATTAAAGTATTTTGTAATTCTATAAAAAGTCATTGACATGTTCTATTGTCGACTTTTAAAAATTCAACAAAATATTCATGTATTTTAATTGGATTACGAGATAAGTCTACACATCTTAAGATCAAATATATTTGTTCTTGGTGACTTGCATCTGGAGTACAGTCAAGTATCACAGAAAAATGTTTTGCTTATTTGATTTTATTAATAATTGTGCTTTTGATTTTAGAAGCTAAAGAAGCTAACAAGTCATTTTGAATTTTATTTGGAAGATATTGATATTGAATTTCATTACTTTCAGTACTCCGNAGATAAGTCTACACATCTTAAGATCAAATATATTTGTTCTTGGTGACTTGCATCTGGAGTACAGTCAAGTATCACAGAAAAATGTTTTGCTTATTTGATTTTATTAATAATTGTGCTTTTGATTTTAGAAGCTAAAGAAGCTAACAAGTCATTTTGAATTTTATTTGGAAGATATTGATATTGAATTTCATTACTTTCAGTACTCCGCACATGTTCCTTCATGATAGGATCCCACTTTGCAATCGTTTCAATTAGTCCTAAGAAATTCCCGTTGCTATCCTCAAGTGGTCTCTCGTTCGTTCCATGAAAACCCAAACTATTTTTAGCTAGGTATTGTATGACATAAATTATTTTTTACATTACTTCCTTCCAATGGTGTTTCTCTTTTCTAATTTGTTTTTGAATTTCTGTATCAATTGTTTCATTTTTCTCATTCTAGCACGTAAATTATTCCAAGCAGTTATGTTGTTGATATGCACACTACTCATTTCATGTTCCTTAAGCCTGACACTAAGATGTACCCAATCATTAAATCCTTCATTTATTAACCAACTTTTTTGTAAACATCTTTTAATAACTTACTACAAAAAAAAAACTCTTATCAATATCATTTGAATACACCAGCCATGGCCTATCACATTTCTCACAGAAGAGAAACATCAAGACAAATTATCTTTAGGACCCTTTTCTAGTGAAATGTTTCTTGTAGGAAAATTTATCATTAGCAAATCTCTAGATTTTATATCAAGATTATCCCAAGTTCTTGGATCATAGATGTTGAAGGGAATGTGCCTATTATGAATTAAACCATCTACAACTTTGTTAGTATCATTTTCTTTAAGAGATTCATCATCAACATCTTCGCTAGTATCATTTTCCTTAAGAAATTCTTCATCAACATTTTCAGGCATATCATTTTCATTTTGTCTCAATTCCTCAACATCTTCATTTTTATCATCAACATTGTCAAGCATATCATTTTCATTTTGTCTCAATTCCTTGACATCTTCATTTTTATCATTTTCATTTTTATCAGTTTCAAGTACTTGGTCTACATTTTTAGTTTCTTTAACAATGAATCTGTCAATAGCACCTTTTTGAGGCTATCTACTCCTCATTTTTTTCTCTTTTTCGATCTTTTTCTAAATCCCAATTGTTTTTTCTGGGATACATTTTAAAATTTGATTTAATGAAAACAATAAAAACTATGAAAGCATATAAAGTTCAAATGAGATAAACAAATAAAAAATAAATAGAAGATAGCACCTTATTATAGATTAAATTGGCACTATCTTTATAAGCAATTAAAGCGATCTTGATTATTCAAAAACCTATGTACCACCAATCAAACGAAAATATAGAAGAATGAGGAATAAGAAATATACATGTATAAATTTGAATTTGAATTTAAAAGAAATCACTCAGCTTCCCAAGCGCCTAGGAAGTGCTAGATGTAGCCTCAATAAACTTAATCAATTAGTGTCCCATAGAATTGTATAAATGCTAAATCACAGAAATTGTATTAATTGAGTTGTATTAGGTTTAAGGTTGGAGAATGGAGAATGGAAAGAAGGAAAAAATGGCGCTGCAATTTCGCTAGACTATCGTCATGACTTTACTCCAGCGACAGAAATAGAAACATTGTCGCTCGTATGTCGCCTTGTCTTCGCTCGAGTGAAACACTGTCGCTCTCCTGTCGTCCAACTTTTGCTCGAGCGACAGTATTACCCGAAAAATTTTAATTCACGTTTTAAAGACTTTTTGTCCGGCCCAATTAATTCTAAACCTAAATTATAAATACTAGCAAGCCTTTGAACGGTTTTTCTAAGGTTGATCATTGAGAAAATACATACTGCTTCATATCCTCTTGTTCAAACAAGCTTTCAACCCTGATGTTTTGACGTTGAAAATATCAAATCCATAATCCAAATACCAAACTACTACTTCCTACATATTTATCAGAGTACTGAAGATCAAGGGAAGGTGACTGGAGTTCTAGTTGGAGAACGCGGAGGTCTTCGTTGATCCACAAGAGATAGACGAATTCATAAAGTCGGGAGTAAGTGTAGAGCACGCAATCCAGGAGTCATTTGAAAACTGCAGCTGGATGTTGGTGCATGAGCACGCAATCCATGAGGGCTGTGGGAATTGTAGTCAGGAGGTCAGAAAGTACTAGTGGTAGTCGAGTCTGGCGGACTGTAAGTTATAATTCGTTTATAGTAGATTGTTGACTGGCAAAGTGCTCGGAGTTTTTACCCAATTGAGATTTCTCCATGATCATTCAAGTTTTTTATTTATTGTTTTCATATCATTGCAGCAATTCAACTTAGGAAAATTGGCTTGAGTGATTAACCATCTAGAGATAATTAATAGTGACTTGTTGATAGTTATTTATTATTTTTTGATTCCGTATAATCACCTAGTTACCCCCTTTTTAGGTGTAATTTGGGTCGAATCTTGTAATTTTAGTTTGTATTAGGGTGGGTGGGTATCTGAAATAATTTATAAATTATTTTAATATTAAAATTGTTGGTGTCCAAACTCACAAAACCAGTTCGGACTTACTTTAATTTAAGAATGAAAGCTTGTGAATATTCAATAGTCGCTTCAAAGAGGACGGGCTAAAAGATCATCAAATCAGTTCAACCTATGAGCTCTACCAAGTTAGGTCGGTTCGTCCAGTAACAAGTCAGCTCGACCTATGACTGGTCAACTCGGCCATATATGTCGTTATTTAAAAAACATCATCATTGCTTTATTGTCACTTGTGCCTTATCTATGACATAATTAATTCCCATATGATCATTCCCATAACAACACATGGCACTCACGATAATTGTGCCTTGCTTAACCAATGAAAAACTTGTAATAATTACCCACCACATCAACATCATCATGAACTGACCTCAAAAGGATCAATCAAGAGTTAAGAAAGACATGGATAATGGCCCACAATTGAAGAAAGGCATGGCACACAATTCAAGAAAAAACATTGTAGATAACTTATTTTTTGGAGGCGAATTAGCTATTTTGAGAGCCTATAAATATGATCAAATGATTCCCCCAATGGGAGGAAGGAATAACATATAATATACATTCTACTAGCTTTCTTTTTAATTCAAATTTCTCTCTTTTTTCTACTATTTCAGCAATTTATCTTATACAAATCATCAATTAAGTTGACAAAGATTGACCTAGTCATTTTTTGACATCAACAATTTAGCGCTAGAAAGAGTGTCTTGTAAGCAATAGCCCCCACATCTCTTATAAAAAATTCTCAAAAAACTACATATCCAACCTGAAAAATCACCATGAACAACAGTTAGACCTCTAGAAATCCAGCTCGAACTCATCTTCGTGACATAGGTTTTCTTCAGAAATTCCAAAATAAAAATGAATCTGCTAAAAATGTTAACCCTCAGCTTGCTGTAATGACAGAAGCAACAGAATGTTTGACTAACACTGTTAGGAGAATGAAAAGAAACTATATCCACACCTCTTCCCTAGTTGATACTGAGATGGAATCTCCAGCTTCGAAAAGAATTGGTTGACCTCCCACCAGGAGAAGTCTTCACTTCTCAGTGAAGAGTCATCTAGGAGTAGGAAAAATGAAATAAAAGAAATCCCCCTCCAACATGAAGGACTTACAAAAAAGCTGAAAACTTATTTAACATATTGGGATTCCAATGATCGCCATCACCCAAAAGCAAGGGAACCAATCCTCTCAAAGCAGATAGTTCAAAAGATGTCGAACCTGAGATGAATTTATTGAAAAAATGCATAGCCAATTTAGAAGCTAAAAGCTCTATGGAATAATACTTCGCCGACCGCCATTCCTTTTTCAGAGAGGATATACTGGCTGAGCTACAACTTGAAAAGTTGAAAATGCCTCAACTTATTGGCTATGAAAGAGAAGGAGACCCCTTTAGACATTTGGACAAGTATATGTCTTAAATGGAACTGCTAGGAGCAAGCGATGCCATCATATGTCGAGCTTTTCTCTTACCATTAAAGGACAAAGCTCAAATGTCGTTTAGAAGGTTGCATCAGAGGTCCATCAAAAACCGAACCGACCTATCTATAGAGCTTTTATCTAGTTCATGGGCTCAAAAGCTCGAACAAAGCCTGAGGAATGCCTAGTGAGCATTAAACAAGGACGTAGTGAATCTTTGAAAAGTTACCTTGGTAGATTCAATAAATAGTTTATAGAGTTAGAAAAGATATCAGATAACGACGCATTATGGCCGTCCTCTCCAAACTAAGGCCAGAAGCAAACTTCTAGTAGTCAGTTCATGAGGATGGATCTAGGAACTATCAAAGTCGAGCAGAGAAACATATTGTAGCAGAGGAGGCAACCTAAGACCAGGAATAAGGAAAGACTGATCTCAATTATCCAGCTCATCCTAAATACTCAGACATCTCCAACGTAGGAACTAGCTCCACAATAGTAGAAGAAAGTTTCACCATCTCCTCCACATACAATAACGAGGACTACAATGGCAAAAAGCCCGCTCTTCAGCACAATCTAAGGTTACAAGTGCTATAACACTTGGACAGAGCTTGCTCTTCAGCAACACAATATAAGATTATAAATGCTACAACACTTAGACAAAGCCCACTCTTCAATGGCATAAAGCTTGCTCTCCAGCAGCACAATCTAAGATTGGAAGTGCTGCAACATTAGACAAAGTCCGCTCTTTGGTGGCATAAAGCTTGCTCTTCAACAGCACAATCTAAGTTTGTAAGCGCTGCAACACTTAAATAGAACCTGCCCTTCAGTGGAATAAAACCTGCTTTTCAGTAGCACGATTTGAGGTTTTAAGTGCTACAAAGACAAAAGTCTGCTCTTCGTAGTCCTCTCCTCAATCCATTTTTGTCTCAAGCCTCCTCATTATGAGCTCTCACTCTTTAGCAGTTTGGTACATAACTAGGACATCATCTCAGATCTTGTTTTTGGTCTCCACTTTAGTGTTCACCTAAGCGCAGTGCAAACAAATAGAAAAAGTCAAATAACTCTACATAAATGAACTCAAAATGTGCTAAGCCCACCAAGAATTGGAGGGAGAATTCTATAACAGAGTCTGACTTGGAAAGGCCGGAGACACTGATCAGACCTCATTCCTAAACCAATTCGTGAATGACCAACTCTCAAAAGGCAGGATCGTAAGTACTCCGAGCTATAAAACAAAGTTCAAAACTTTACTGATATAAATGTTTAGACCTTTGGGGGCATTTGTTGGTGTCCAAACCCACAAAACGAGCTCGGACTTACCTTAATTTAAGAATGAGAGCTTGTAAATATTCAATAATCACTTCAAAGAGGACGGACTAAAAGATCACCAAGTCAGTTCAACATATGAGTTCTACCAAGTTAGGTCAGCTCGTCCAGTAACAGATCGACTCGACCATATCTGCCTTCATTTAGAAAACATCATCATTGTTTTATTGTCACTTATGCCTTATCCATGATATCATTGATTTCCATATGACCATTCTCATAACAACACATGACACTCATAATAATTGTGCCTTACTTTTAACCAATCAAAAGTTTGCAATAATTACTCACCACCTCGACATCATGATTTGACCTTAAAAGAACCAATTAAGAAGAAAATCATGCAATAGTACACAGTTCAAGAAAATCATTGTAGACCCCCGTTTGGGACACGTTTTTAATCCCAAAAAAAATGAAAAATATAACCGTTGGAAATGAAAAGGCAGTTACTTTTTTTGACCTTCATCTCACAGGTGGGAACCAAATTTGACGGCTTCAAATGAACTGAAAATGTGTTCCAAACAGAGGCTAGATAACTTATTTTGAAAGTTAATTGGCTATCTTGGGAGCATATAAATATGACGAAATGGTTCCCCAATAGGAGAAGGAAAGGACATACTATACATTCTACAAGTTTTTATTTTTAGTCCAAATTTTTCTCTATTTTCTGCCATTTCAGCAATTTACCTCGTACAAATCATCAATTAAACCCATGAGCTCGGCTCGAGCTCATGGCTCTCACGAGCTCACAAGCCGAGCCGGTTAGTGGCTCGTTTGTTCGTGGGTGAGACGAGCACGGTTTGGCCCACGAGCCCATGAGCTTTTTGAAAATTTTTTTTGAATTTTCTATTTTTTATTTTTTTCACTTTTTTAAAAATTTTTCTTCAATTTTCCACGAATTCACGAGCCGCTGGCGAGCTCGATGAGCCGAGTGCCGACGATCCGCTAGGCCGTTTGCCATCTCTAAGCCTAGCCCACTTGGAAACAAATGGGGGCATTTCTGAAATTCAGGCCAGTCCTCTCCGCAGTCCACTTGAATCTTCAACTGAAAATTTTAATATACACGAGAAACAGAGAAGACGATTCAATAGTTAGGGTTTTTTTTTTTTCGTTTTTCTTTTTCTTTTTCTTTTGATTTCGGTTTCGGTTTCTTACAGGATGATACGAATTTTGAGCTATTATTTAAGAGCACTTTTGTTGAGTTTGATAGTAAAAGTTTCAGAATCGGCGCCACAGGAATATAGGAGAGACCCAGGGCACCCGCAGTGGCACCATGGAGCCTTTCAAGATGTCAAAGATTCCGTCCGTTCCGAAGTCCGTCAAATGCTTCATTCCCGCGCTGAGGTACTTAAAGTGTATATTTTTAAGTGTCATTCAAGTACTGAAATTTCTGTTAGTTTTGGTTTACATTTCTAAGCTGAAATGGCTCGTTTTTCAGACTGTTCATGCATTTTTCTTTTTCCACTTTCGAGGATGTGGAAAGTTTTGAGGATATTGCACATGTTTCTTTTTTCTTTGATTTTGAAAAAAAAAAAAATTGTTCTTTCATTTACTTTTGACATTGATATGGGTTGATTGCTCTAAGATTTTTCTGTATTTATGATGTACTCGGATGAGTCCCATATTTTTTCTCTTGCAGGTTCCATTTCAAGTCCCTCTTGAAGTTAATGTAGTCCTTATTGGCTTCAATGGCGATGGAGGCTATAGGTATACTATAGATTCTCAAAAACTGGAGGAGTTTTTGAGAGTAAGCTTTCCATCTCACAGACCCTCATGCTTAGAGACAGGCCAGCCACTTGATATTGAGCATCACGTTGTATTTAATGCATTTCCAGTAAGCTTCTTATCATTTTCTCCAAGATTTCTATTCTGGATGCTTGATCTAGTTCTTCCATTATGCTTGAGGATGTTATTATTTTCTCCGAGATTTCGTCATATCTTATACTTTGGAGGTGCCTGAATAATGAGATAAATAATCATAAAGTGACCATGAACCGTAATGTGTGTATATATATTCCAGTTTTATTATTAGTATTTGCTGGTTTGACTTGATGAAGATTGATCCTTTACACAGATATAGTAGTGTTAATAATGAGCAAAAAAATATAGGCCAAAAGCAAGATACCATCCTTACAAGAAAACTGAGAAACGTTGATGCCTCTGATGGGTAACACGATGAAGAAACAAAGATGGGAAGGCTACTCTTTGACTTCTACTACTTTCACGAGATCTTATTTCACTTCTCACTGCAGGCTGGGCAGCCGGAATTGATAGCTCTGGAGAAAATACTGAAATCAGCCATGGTTCCCACTGGCACTGCTAGAGAGGTGACATAATTTAGTTTATTCTGATTCTGAATGCTGGTCTTGAACCCCCTAGAGAGTCACTGGCTTTCTAGAGTTTGGATGAAATTTTCATTGACCTTATGGCTTATAGGCTAATTTTGGAAGAGAAGTTCCTTTATTTGAGGTTGAAACGACAACTGTTGAGCCGTAGTTTCAGAAGCTTTATTCCTATCTATTTGACATGGAAAATGCAGGATATTCTGCGGAAGAAATGGACAGACCTTGGCCAACTGCAATCTTTGTTGTGAATTTTGATAAGGTAAAGTTTATTCGTCCTGATAGTTCCCGACAATGTTTCATAAAAGGATATAAGGCGCAAATGTTGTTTGTGTTCTGTATTTCATCTGAAAATTGAATCCTATAGTCCAAAAACTTCCTGTAGTTTGTAATTTCACTGAAATACTTAATGGGCCAATTTATGTTGTGCTTGTTATCAGGCGCGAATAGATCCCAGGAACAAGGAACCTGACCTTGAAAGTTTTATGTATGGCAGCATCACGCAACTAAATGACGAGGAAATTAAGAAACAAGAGGGGGGTTACATATATCGATGTCGTTATAATGGAGGAGGTGCATCTCAGGTTTGGCTTGGAGCTGGCAGGAATAGCTAATTAGGCTTATCCATGGAAGGTTCAGTACAATTTTGACTCTATTTGTCAAATGTACACAATAATATTCAATAAGACTCGATGCCCCTTTAGGTGAGATGTTCTCTCATTATATTTAACCAGAATCATTACCTAAATATGGTAAAAGTAATCTATCTATATATTGTATAATTATAATGATAATATAATCGTAATTTTCGACGATCTCCGTAATCT
>CAIGRK010080622.1:0-11031 GCA_903798315.1 Fraxinus greggii
AAAATTATACTTACAGGGATATTCAAATTTCCATCTTCTTTTCAAGCTGTTCATTGATACTTCCACCCTTGTATTAAACCAAATTTTGAACTAAAAATTTTGCAGACTGAAATTTTAACATTTCTTGTGCGAAAAATGCGACCTTTGAGCACAGACGTGTCTTCTTCCATCCGCTATTGTTTACCTACTAAACTGACTTGAAACCACAGGACAAGTGGTTATTTTTTCGAAGGTCTAAACAGAGGAAAAAATGGGTTCAAATGAGGAAGTAAGAGGAAAAAATATTTAAGACGAGAATACCCTACACTTAAATGAAAAATTGAATGAAAGTGATGTTTTAAAGGTGCAATTAATGATGAAAATTACAAAAAAATGGAATGTATGAATATTTTGCAAAATAATAGTAAAAGGTAAGAAAATTTCGTGCAAATTGCCCGAAAATAAAACCACAAAATTACACAACATTCTACCTTTCACCTTTTGCTATTGTTTTTGGGGTAAAGTTATTCAAACATGGTAAGTGACAATGGGGGAAAGACAGATGTATGTGTCAATTTTTTTAAACTGTCGAATCAATGAATGACACGTATTCCACTTGTTTTAATACCTGTCATTGACTCCTTTTTGTAGTAAAACTCTTCTTTTTGAAGTATAAAATAAGTGGACAGCATAGAGAATTGAGATTTGTTAGTGACTCGATTCCATCGCAGCACATGCTACAGTTAGATACCATCCTCCTATTTTTTCTCGATAATAAATTGAAAAATTAGGGTTTGAAAATTTTTAATTAGTGTGGTTTTGGCTTTTAGCTTCATTAATTAGTCTCCTAGTCCTCAACCTAGTTAAAATATATGATTTCAAGTCCTTGTGTGACAGGATAAGTAAAAACTTTAATTTATAATTTAAAAATTACTTATAACATAAAAATTCACATTTGTGTAAAAGATTACTTATAAAGTCAAAAACACTACTAATAAAATAAATGTTTCCTTAAAAAATATGATAAGTTACTTAAAAATTTAAAATTTACTTATGGGTAAAAAAGGTTTTATAAGTATAAAATTAATATTTACTTATAAGTAAAAACTAATTATAACTATAAATTTAATTCTAGATGAATATTTCATCTTTTAAGTTAAAAATAAACTTGTAAATAAAAATAACTTATAAGTAAAATATGACTTATGAGTAAAAAAATTCTATACAATAAATTATAATTGAAAATTTCATTAATGGACATGTAAATAATATTATTCTTTTAAAAACTTCAAAACTGCTAAATAATAAACTCTCGAGAATTAGTTGAACTGTTTAAAAAATGTTACTAAAAATCACTTAAAATCGATAGTTTTAAAAAGCCCCAATTGGTACTCAAAAGCTTCCAAGCATGCGCTCTCAGTGTTTTTTCTTTATCAATTTTGATCGTTTTAGGTGACACCATTTATGAGTAGTAGAAAAAATGGGTGCTTGATAATGTTTTTGAGCACTAATTCTGAGGTGGTTTAAAAAAATCACTCAAAATAGATGTGGTATAATTTTGAATGTATTTCTGCATCCATTGTATATGTGTGTTTTGGCCGTTCATCAGATTCTATTTCAATTTTACCATTTATAAAATAATTATTTTCAGTCAAAATACTTTGTTCAAAACTAACTTGTAAATAATAATATAATAACTTAAAAAATGATTTATAAGTAGAAAAAAATATAAAATAAAAATTCACTTTTGTGTTAAAATTGATTATAAAGTAAAATGCTCTTAATGAAATAAAAAATTACTTATAAAATATAAAAAGTCACTTGTACGTCAAAAAGTACATATGTGTAGAAAGTTATTAATGAGTGCAAAATTAACTTATAACGATAAAATTAATTATAATCATTTTTTAATTATAAATAAATATTTTACACTTTAAGTTAAAAAATTACTTATATGTAAAAAATTACTTAAAATTAAAATATTACTCATGAGTAATCATACATTGAAAATTTACTAAGGGACATATAAGTAATTTTATTATTCGAAAAAACATTAAAGAATAGTTGGCTAATTAACTCTTAACATATGAGTTGAACTATTTAAACCATTATAAAATACTCAAAATCAAACCCTTCGTATATGTTTAAAATTGACACTTCAAAATAACCAGTATTCTAAAAAGTGGCGGCTAGACCCACCTAGATGCGAAACGAGTGCAAAGCTCCTTGCTCCGCACTTTTTTGCATCTTTTTTTTAATTATTTTTTCAATTATTTTTTGTTTCGCTTTTTTATTTTTATTTTTATTTTTGGCGCCTAGGCGCCTTTTTTCTTCTCTTTCAATATAGTATTTTATAATTTTATGTGTTTGATATGTATTATTTTAATTATTAAATAATTTCTAAATTAATTAAAAATTAAAAATAATATTAAAATATGAAAACGCTTAGTTCGAAACTTGACTTACATGTCTCGTCATGTTTTACGTTTTTTAAAACGTTGAAAATAACCCAATGATATCCAAAACTCCCAAGTAGGTTCAATTCAAGAATAAGTTCAAAGATCTTTCCCAAAAAAAGAAAAAATTATGTAATTTGTACGTTGATTTTTTACATTATTATTGACATTTACATTGTTGTTAACAAATAATTGAATAAAAAAATTGTATTTTTAAATTATCTAATTTAATAATGTCACGTGACAAAGTGTAAATAATAGTGTACATCATTGGGTACACAAGCATTATCGCCAAAAAAAAATAAAAAAAAAAAAAATAATAATAGTAGTAAAAAAAATTCAAAGCGAAAAAATGGTTAAATTTCCAAAAATATAAAATATCTAAGGCGTGGGGGGGCAGCGTCATCTGAATATAAAAGTTCTACGGTTGCCCACAGCCCAATACTCCACATTTTTGTCTCTAGGGTTTCACAACCTCAACTCTCCCTCTCTCTGTATATATACATATACAACTTATACATATATTATCCGGAAGTTGCCCATCCGAGCTACAGCAATGGCAGATGAGGTGCAGTACGCATCGGGAGGCGTTGAATCTAACAAGCGCAAGTACGAGGACGACCAGACGCCGCCGCCGCCCGTGCCGCGGAGGCCGACCGGGTTCTCGTCGACGCCGGAGGTCGCCGTACCGCTTCCGTCGTACAACACCGTGCCGCCTCCGATGAACGAGATTGAGCTGGCCAAGCAGAAGGCACAGGAGATTGCAGCCAGGCTCCTCAACAACGCGGATGCCACCAAGAGGGCTAGAGTCGAGAATGGATCTGGTAACGGAGGCTATGATTCCAATGATGGGGGCACAGGCTTCTCCTCTTCTCCTTTCCCGCCATCTGGTGCGATTTCTTCAGCTTTCTCTATATCTTTTCCTCTAAGTATGTTGTGTTATTTCTAGCTCTTTCATTCTGTTTATACCCTTAAAATTTGCACGTGTGTCAGAACACAGGAAGTCTCCTTTGTATTTATATTTTATAGAACTTGTGTTTGTGAGTATGCACGCCCCTATATTTGCTATTTTGAAAATATTGGTTAATTTAACTTGCTTTCTCTTTATCTGTACTTGCATGCTTGCCGGTATACTTGTCTTTTTGCTTATCTTCTTAACTGGAAATTTAATTGTTAAATTAACTGGAAATTTAATTGTTAAATCGACTTTGTATCTCCCCTTTAGTGCTAATATTTGGCCAGTCTGGGTACATATAAACTCATATATATATGTTAACAAAATTTATCTCTACCCACAAATGTTAATGCATATGCAGGTGGCGGATTACTTAGCTTTAGTAAGTTGTCCACTTTTATGTTAGGTGTAAGTGCTTATTTGTAGTTTGGTAAGTATGGATGGACAGTGGCAGAACTACAAATTTGTTTGGATGGGCAAAAATTAAGTTAATTTTTTTTTTTCGGGAAAAGTGTGCAATCTTAATAAGTAGTTTCATGGCAAAACAAACTAAATATAGACGTATTTTGACACAGAAGTTAGACTGAAATTTTATAATAAAAAATGAGGGATAAGCAAGTGTTAATGCATGGTTGATTAAATAGCTATAGTAAGTTGTTCACCTTTATGTTGGGTGTGCGGGCTTTTGTACCTTGGTAAGTATGGATGGACAGTGTCAGAGCTGTGGAATTTTGTAGGGAGGGGCACTTGCAATTTTTTGTGGGGAAACTATGTGCAATCTTAATAAGTAGTGAGTAGTCACATAGCCAAACAAACTAAATATTGACATGTTGTACTTTGACACTGAAGTTAGATTGAAATTTTGTTGTGAAAAATGTGGGATAAGCAAGTAGTTTTCTTTTTCTTATTAGTATCTTTCTTGTGTTTGTCCATGTGTTAGATAACAATAGTACAAGTTAGAGGCCTGGTAAATGATACTACGGTAGTGAAAATTCGTAGTATATATATATATATATTTTTTTTTAAAATTCTGAATCATTACGAAGCTATGCACAAACAAAAGACAACAAATTGAATAATATATAAAAATTATAAAGAAAAAGAGATTGAAAATGCAAATCAAGAGGAGAAACTTGAAAAGAAAGCTCAAAATAGAATAAAAAAATTGGGGACCCACGTACTAATAAATGAGTATGGCCACGACTTGGAAAGAAAGCTTAAAATAGAATTAAAAAAAAAAAAGGGTGCCCACATGCTAACAAACTAGTCTGGCCACGTCGTGGATGTAGTTAATTTGTTTGTGTACAAAGTACTTTGTCAAAAAAATAAAATTTCCAAAACTTAGTGACCTCTTATGTAATCTGTCTTAATTATTATTTTTATTTGAAAATTTAAAATTTCAAAAATTTAGCCGGAGCCACTGCCCCCGTGTCAACAAGTGGCTCAGTCACTGTGGATTGAATTTAAGGACTGATTGGAATAGTTCCTGTTTCCCAAATTTAGGTTCATCATATCTTCTTGTATGCCCAATCTGAGACCTATACTTACGATTGTGTTATGTAACTTCCATTTCATTTTTGTTTGAATTCAATTGAAAAGACTTGTGAATGCATACATTATAAGATGACACGTCCCTTAGCTGTTTGAATTTTTTTATATGCCGTGTAGGTCAAAAGCCTATGGGTTTGGGTCTTGGAGGTCCACCGCAAAGTGCATCATATGGTTACCCAGGTCCAACCAAAAAGATTGAGATACCAAATGGCAGAGTTGGTGTTATAATTGGTAAAGGTGGGGAGACTATTAAGTACCTTCAACTTCAGTCTGGGGCAAAGATTCAGGTCACTAGAGACATGGATACAGACCCTAATTCTTCTACCAGAGGAGTCGAACTCACGGGTACCCCTGATCAAATAGCTAAGGCTGAGCTGTTGATTAAAGATGTTCTTGCTGAGGTATTAATTAGAGTAAACGAACAATTAAAATCTCTACATATACATTTGATCAAAGAAGACCTCACTTCTTTAAAAATATTTGGCTCTTAAAGTTTCTCTTTTAATTAAAATATGATTTGTTATGATAAATTTCATCCAGGTGCAATGTAATGTGTTTTTTTATGCTGACAATTTGTTTATCATTGAGACAGGCTGAAGCAGGTGGTTCTGGCACAGTTTCTCGGCGGTTTACTGGACAGCCATCTGGAGCAGAACAGTTTGTAATGAAAGTCCCTAACAACAAGGTGAATTGTGGTTGAAGTTAATCATCATCTCATATGTGGTTTGTATTAGTATTCTTTTAATCTGTATGAATTGTCAGGTGGGGCTTGTTATTGGTAAAGGAGGTGAAACCATTAAAAATATGCAAGCAAGTTCAGGGGCACGTATCCAGGTAGTTGTCATATATATATATATCCATTATTTATCATATACTGCAGACATTTTAATTGGTTTTAACAGTTTCAAAAAACATTTCTGATGATAGAAATTTCTTTCTGGAACATTGCAGGTGATACCTTTACATTTACCACCGGGGGATATGTCCTTGGAGAGGACCGTGCAAATTGATGGAAGCAGTGAACAGATAGAGGCTGCGAAACAGTTGGTCAATGAAGTCATCAGTGAGGTATGCGCTTGCGTTCTAGTACACGTTGACCGCTCCGATGTATAATCTAACCTGAGAATGGCAGGCACATATGTATACCTCTTTTGTATAGTCGAAGTGCTATATTATATTTTTGCTACTCTGTGATTTCGTTCTAGGAGACAAGCCTAGTCTTGGGATCTGTTGAGGATCCTATATAATATATATAAACCCCCTATATATTGATTCTGTTTTTGTCATGAGAATTGCTATCATTTCTATTTGATGTTTATAGATTTCTTTTGCTTTCAATGTGTATTTGCTATAGGCGCACATGTTTTCTTGTTATGCAATTATGGTTTTATTTGTCTCAACTAGTCTGTCTCCAATTTGGGTATTATTTTATCTGACAATTTTACCCTGACTTTCATGTTGCTGCATCTTTCATCCTTTATAAGATCCTTTCCTTCCTAAATGTTGATCTGGTAATATTTGCCAATGGATATGCAAATCGTGTGTCGTCTGCTTGTCTTTCCCATATAGCCCCAAAGGTTTGCAGATATATTTTGTTATTGCTGTAGACACAAACAGATTGGTTATTGAGGACTAAGATCCCTTCTCAAAGAGGTCCTACAATAAAGGAACAAGCCTTTTCCCATTCTTATCTGTCGGAAGGTAGAATTCTTTAATATCTGGTTTGAACCTCTCTCCTTCTAGTTTCAATATGGGACCTTGGGTATCATATTTCTTGCACTGCAGTATAATTACCTGTATCCATCTGTATCTGCTGGATATTTGGCTTGTTCCATACGCGTGTTATCTGCAAATGGGTACCTATCATATTATTTTTGAAAAGAATGTTTATTATAAGGGCCAAGGGTTGATCTTTGAGATTTTGCCATTATTATTATATTGGCTATTGGCCATTTGGTTTTGTGTGAGACAGGTCTTGCTTGAGCCTTCTACCCCAAGGTAATTGAGTTGGTACAAATGCTTCTTATAATGTTGAGGATATATTTAAAATTTAGTATTTTAGCCATTCTTAGCTGGATGCTCGGTGATTAGTCTTCAGGAGTATGGCCTATTCTCATATTGATTGTGCTGATTTACTCTGTAACTGAATTACTGATATTGTTACGGGGAACTATTGTCGGGGTTAGTAGGTAATGGGTCATTGCTGACACCAACATGGTATCGTTTAATGTTGGTGTTCCCTCAGCACTTTTTCGGTATGGTCTAAAACTCATTTCACAATCATTATCCAGTGCTTTGGAGGAGTTACTTCACATTGATGGAATATAGAAAAGAATAAACCTTCAAAATTTGTAATCGAGATCGAGATCAAGATCAGAGTATTTTATAGTATCTAACATTAGGTTGATGTATAATTACTTGTAAATTTTTCACAGCTGGTAAAACTATAGATGCCTTAGATTCTCTCTATATTTTTGGTGCTTTCTTTAGACCGTTACATATTAGGTAGTTGCACATTTCATCATTTAACATGGTGTCTTCCCAATGCTTTTGATTACTGACAATTATTTGTTTAGTTCTGCTCTTTGTTTCATAGTTTCATTGTTGAAGAGTCATCTCCTTTTCACCTAGTAGATTTGGTTTATATTCCTGTTTTTGTTTTATTGCATGACGTTCGATATTTTCTTATCCATTGAAGGTTGACTGCATGATATTTTAGAAGCCAGGAATTTATTTTTATATAGGTTGAGTGAAATCATTCTTTGTTAAGACACTGAGTTTATGATGCTAAATTGAGTTGGCCTTTTATTCTATGACACCATGACACTATCCAAGATTTACTTGCTGATTCTGCTGTTGGTAACGTAAAAATGTTTTGATTGCATTTATTTGTTGATATCTAGTATGTCTTTTTGCACATGTTGCCTTGTATGCAAATGGGTGTATAGGGAGCCAATGGGGCTTCTGCAGGAGTGAATCAATAGTACCACTCAGTCAATCAGTACGGTATGTAATCGTCTAATCTTGGCCTAAAGTAATGTGCTACGTAGATTGTGCTCGAGTTGACAGCATGAGCACGCCTAATTTCCTGTCTATATTTCTACACATTTTACCTGGATGTCTATTTCGCTTGTATATTTATGCTTCTATTTGTTATGCTGTTTTTGCACGTGTGGGGGTTCAGTTCTTGGTTAATTTGAGTCTTGACAATTTTGTGCAGAATCGCCTTAGAAATCCAGCAATGACTGGTGGTTATGCTCAGCAAGGTTATCAAAATCGACCTCCTACAAGTTGGGCACAGCCTGGTGCACAAATGCAGCAACAACCTGGTTTCGGCTATGGTCAACCCGGTGCATACCCAGGTCTATCACAACCCCAATATAACTCGAATCAACCACATTATCCCGGTTATCCTCCTCAACCCACATCAGATGGATATGCTACTACTGGCTGGGACCAAACAACTGCTCCACCAAATCACCAGTCTGCTCAGGGAGGCGGCTATGATTACTATAGTCAGCAGCCACCTGCTTACAGTCAAGGACAAAGCTACTCCCAAGATAGCTATGGTGGATATAATTCTACGGCACCTCAAGCTAGCTATGGTCAGCCCCATCCAAATCCCGTTCCTGGCTATGATCAGCAGCAACAAGGTTACAATTCTACCTATGGTAATGTCTCGAACCCGACATCCGATGGCCAGACCTCTGCTTATGGAACCATGGGCGATGCCATTGAAGCACCTACATCTGGCCAGTCTGGTTATGGGGTCACCCCGACTTCACAGGGTGCTTATGGAACTCAACCCCCAGCAGGTTATGGCCCTGGTTATGGACCACCTCAAGGTCAAAAACTTCCTAGTCAGCCGGCTTATGGGCAGCCACAACAGTCACCAAGTGCCCAAGGAGGGTATTCTCAGCCTCAGGTGCAGCCTGGCTATGCTCAGTCTCAGCCTCCACCCACTCAGCCAGGTTATCCCCAATCAGATTCCAGTATCCAACGACCATCATCGGGTTATCCAACATCTCAGCCTGGGTACGGTGCCCCACCTTATGGAGCACCTCCCACTCAACCTGGGTATGTGCAACAGCAGCCACCACTTCATAACACAGCTTATGGTGGTGGTTATTCCCAACCTCCAGTTTACTCCGCTGATGGTTCTGCAACTGGTGGTGCACGTGGAACTTATGATGCAGCTCCCACCTCTCAAACTGTCCAGCCTAGTGGATCTGCTAAAGCCTCACCACCCAGTTGACGTGTCATGTCGTTGATGCCGGTGCCGAGGTATATGCCGTCATTTCAGAAATGGTAAGCTTATGGTTTAGATTAAGGTCTACTTGAGTATAGTAGAATCAGATTGAATTGAACTCTCTATTGTATTATTGTGTTTTTTTAATATGGGATCCAGGTATCTTTTCGCTTTGTACTACCATTATCCTTGGCCATCATTGCTCATCGTGTTACGTTTGTTCAGATAAAATTGCGCTAGATTATGTCTCTTTAAAATCATACATATTGTTGGTCCTAACACAATCTTTGGGTGAGAACTAATCTCAAGCCCGAATGCCCAATTTTCATTAGGTGCTTGTGTGTTCCTTCCATCACTTCTAAGCAACCTTGTAGAACACTTTGCAATGTTGGCGGAGTAACATAATCTAAAACACGGGATGAGCAATTAATTTTTGAAAACTTGTCGAGAGATATCTGCCGCTTCATGGTTGAGAAGAAACATTAGATAGTGGCAAAAATAAATTTAGATCCTAAAGAGTATCTTCGATACACTTCTTTATTAAAGCGAGATGTTTTTCTATTTAAAGAGTTAAACTTTGAAATTAGGCTCCAATAGACTCTATAATAAAATTTGAAAATGGAGAGTGAATGTGACGCTACATTTTCAATGCATCCATTACTTCAGTTGTCATATTACGTTGTATATATTAGTTATGGTCTTGTGGACATCTAATCTGTGCACATATATATAGATTATATATAAATTAATTGAAAATTGAGGGACAAATAATAAATAATTATTTGAAAAAGTAATATAAAAGCAAAAAAATAATAAGTTTTGTTGTATCCTAAAACTTCTATTCTTTAAATTTAAAGATTATTTTTATTAAGATGAATATAATTTTTTAAAATAAAAAATCTCTTAAAGATGTTCTAAAGCTTTCGATGCAGTGACGCTGTCTATAAACTTGTACATGTTTGATCATTCATAACGCCATCAAATGAGAGAACAGCACAGGGTATCTCATTTCAAACTTATAATTACCGAAATTGAATGTTGCTGGAAAAGAAATATAATAGCAAATACAAACAATCGCATGAAGAGCATAACGAAACATTTGTTCTTGTTGCTAAAATGATTACCTTTAAATTCAATCAAGGATAGTGGCAGACCAGAACTCAAATTCAATGGAAGCTTATTTTTTCTTATAATATACCCACCCACATCTCTCTCTCTATTGAGCCAGGCATCCCACATCATCACAAAAATATTTACGACTCTCTCACCGCATCATCACACAAATATTTATGAATCTCTCTTTACTGATACAAGCTCTCAATCTCCCCGTCTTCTTTTTTTATCTACAAAACTCTCTCTCTCTCTCCCCCCTCCCTCCCTGCCTATATATCTGTATATATACATACAAACACACAAGCACAAAATGTAGACAACCATATGTATTGCGTCGTTGCTTATCATCGGAGTCTCCGAGGATGGATAATTGGATACGACTTAGATTTGAAGTGGATTTGAGGTAGGGTTGGTGAGGAGGTTGTGGATTTGAGTTGGTGGCCGACTTGTGTGTTATTGACGACGGTGGAGTTTTACCTGTAACAAATCAGTTCGATAGTATGGAGGTGGAGGTTGTTGGAATATTCCAATATTAGATTCTTATTCTAACTTCTTTTAGTTTCTTCTTTAGTTTATTATTAGTTGTTCTTTAGTTTATTATTAGTTGTTGGTTTGTTAGAATTTAGTATATAAATAGAGCATTGTATTCACCTTTACATTTGAACTTGATGAATAATAAGTGTTATACATCTTCTTCATCAGTTCCTTCAATATGAATTTCATATTGA
>CAIGRK010080744.1:0-13653 GCA_903798315.1 Fraxinus greggii
AAAAAAAAAATTCCATTTTAAAAAATGTGGTGTATCAAACGGGCTAAGTTAATTGAATACACGTGCACCTTTTCAGACACCCGTACAACAAAATTACTCGTAGCTTCAATATTCTTCAAAACTCGTCACAACCATTCATTACTTCATCCAATGCGATGGCTCTCTTCTTCTGCAAAGCTATGAGTTTAACACCGCTAATCACAAGCAGCAGAGATGAAGTTTACGTAGCGGCGGTGCCACTGAGGGCGACAGCAGGGCCTGCCCAGTTGTTTACTTCAACTGCCTACTCTCTCAATTTGTGGGATTTGCAGCATTATATGGTCATAATCAAACCCTTCAAGTATCCTCACTCTCAGGTTCCATCGATTTTCTGATGTTTTCGCTCTTCTCTCATTTGATTTTAACAGTGTTTACATAAAACATCTAGTTGTTGTTGTTGCTGTTATTATGGTTATTTTTATTATTTTCTTTTTGCCTAATGCCAAATATTATATTTTATTCCCCTTGTTTTGCAGGCTTTAGTTTATGATTTTCAACCTCAGTATCCTGAAAATATATTAGTTGCAGTTGCAGGTTTATCTGGTAGAAAAGTACCTGGTGAGCCTTTAACATTGTCCATTTTTCTTGATTTTTAATAGTGAATTGGCTGTATATAACTGTGTATGATCATTCTGTAGCTATGCTTAAACTTCTCATTTTTTATGATTTATTATTTGAGAAGGTATTCATTTTTGCCTGCTACAAACTTGGGAAATATGAACTGCAACCCCTGTAGTTTCACATTGGATGCCTAGCAATTGGTAACACGTCCAATTTTTGATACATGCCTTTCTTAATTTATTCGTTCTAATGAGTCCATACATCCATCTTAACTCCCTCATTTATACTACGTTGGTCTTATAGGCACTATGTTCTTTAGTCTGACAGTGAATACCATAAACTGCAGTTGATTTAGCAATCATTGCTAAAAGCTTCCCCTTTGAACTTGTTTGGTGTTTTCCAATCACATAAACTTCTTTATTCCATGTCCATTTCGTCCAATACATTGTCTACTAAGTCCACTTTTCCTACCAATAATCAAAGGTCTGGGCGTCCAGTGGAGGCTATTAAAATTCATGCTTATAATAAATCATAGAGGAAGAAAGAGAATCACGTCTCATAAGATGAAGAAACAAATGCAAAATATTCTGTGTGACGTTCCAAAAATGATGGAATTTCATCCAATTCTATTGGAAAATCGAATCTGGTGTGTGCACCTCATTTTCCTCACGTCTAAAACTTGTTTAGGTTTCAAGCTCTATAATTGATCAATTTAAGTGGGAATTTAGTGCACCAAAATCTTTTCTGAATTAGTTTTTTGCATTTGCAATTTTTAACATTATTATTTTGAACATATAAGCATATCCTAAATGTTACTATGACCGGAGGACATCTTAAAAGGACAAGTTTGTAAATAAGGAAGCAACATCGGGAGTTGAGATAGAAATTCTGAAAACGTTATAGTATAATATATTCATGTAAGTATATGCTGATGGTGAAACTTAATTTGTGGGTCGATTAAAAACTCGTGGGCATTGTTATATCGAAATTTACAAATTGTTGTATTGAACTAGTTTTATTTAAGAAAGAATGAAGAATGGTGCCACTAAATTCACTTTTGTGATGCATTGAGAAACCTAAGCGATGCAGTAAATCGTCACCTGAAAGTAAGTGAGTTCCTCAGGGACCCCAAAATATTAGAATTTATAAACTTATATTATTGTCAGTTTGAGAGATGATAAGTAGCGCTAGCATTTATTTGACATAAAAATATTATTGTCCAAAGCTTTTCATTTTGATATCCCGAATGCCAATTCCATTATTCAAAATGTGCTCCAGGAGATATCACTGAAACTATACTAGAGACTAGGAATTACTAGTAATGAAGACTGCCATGTTGCCTACCTTTCCCAACAACTTTCTTCGACTTTTAATTCTGTTTTAAATCAGAAGAAACAATAATAGAACAATTTAGGAAGCATTGAATTTGCTTATTGGCAAAAGAATAAACTGGAAGGAAGGAAAGAACAAAATGCTGGTCAAGTTTTGATAAGGATGTACAAATGTAAGAAGGCAAGGAAGATTTTCTACAAAAATGTAAATCAGAAAAATTAGAAGCACCAGAATCAATTATCCAAGAGTGAGATGACTGCCAGGAAGCAATTCAAAATTTTGTAGCTAAAAAATTGCCTAGAGTGAATTTTATCAAAATGAGTTATTGCACGTGGCTGTTGCATTTCTTCATGAACATGTTTAGCGATGACATACTGAAATCAGAATTCAATTCCTATGTGGCTTAGTGCAAGATTAGTGGTGGGGGGTAACATATCAGGGTTTAAACCTACTTTGATAACTACAAATGAAAGAAAAAATACGCTACTATAGACAAAAACTAATAACAGAATTTGTTAAAAGGTTGCTTCTATTCGCTCAATAATGATAATAGTGATACAGAATATACTGAGAGAACTCTACTGGATGAAAAAGAGAATGTAAATTTATTGAAGAAATTGATAGTATTGCATAAAAAACGATTACAATAAATGAACTTGTAAAACTCATTTTCACTCAATAATTGTCTGCCTCTAATTCCCTCTTCTACCCATTTTTATAGAGCTAGTTCTAATAGAATTCAGCATTTTCCCTTAACTGACCCCAACAGACCTTTCTAACTGCTGCCAGCTTGTCCAGCCTGCTTCTTAGCCCTTCTAGAATAAGTATATATAACAGGAGGTTTATCACTACCCCCGGTTTCCAAAGACACCTTGTCCTCAAGGTGGAAGTCTGGAAAGTGTTGGAGAATTGATGCCACTGGTTCCCAAGAAGCTTCGAAGTCAGGCAGCCCTTTCCATTGTATCAGAACTTCGAGTCCCTAGCGTTGTCTTGCAGGCGCTTGGCGCACCCCCAGAACCTTTTCTGGTTCCACATTCCATCCTAATTCAGCATCCAGAAATGGAGGCAGCTGTTGACATGACACCGTCGACCCCAGTGCTTTCTTCGGTTGGGACACATGAAAAACCGGGTTTATTGTGGCTGAGGGGGCAAGTCCAAGCGATAAGCCACCGGTCCAATACACTGCACGATTTTGAAGGGGCCAAAGTATCGTGAGCCAACTTTTCATTAGGCTTCCTTGCCTATTCGCAGAGGCGATAAGGGCGGGGTTTGACATAAACCATTTCCCCTTCCTGGAATTTCACCTCTCTTCGATGTTGGTCAGCTATCAACTTCATCTTAGCCTATGCTCGTTCAAGATGTGATTTCATTTCTACCAAAATTGCATCTCTATTCGAAAGTTGTTGTTCCACTGTTGAAACGGCTGTAGACTGCTTGTCATAGCGCAGTGTCTGTACACTACCCGGAAATGTGGTATTTGTTGAGGCGTGAAAAGTGGAGTTGTACCAATATTCCGCCCATGACAGCCATGTGTACCAATTGTGAGGCTTGTCGTATGTAAAGAACCTCAAATAAGTCTCAAGGCAACGATTCACCACCTCAGTCTGCCCATCCGTCTGAGGGTGGTATGTCGTGCTGCAGCGAAGGACGGTCCCCTACAGGTGGAACATTTCTGTCCAGAATTGGCTTATAAAAATCTTGTCGCGGTCTGATAATATTGAACGGGAAATGCCGTGCAGCGTTATTATTTCTCTGACAAATACTCCTGCCACTCCTACCATTGTGAAAGGATGTTTGAGTGCTATAAAATGGCCATATTTGCTCAGTCGGTCTACCACCACCAATATAGAATCATACCCACCCGATTTCGGAAGCCCCTAAATAAAATTCATCGAAATATCCTCCCATATCTGCTGCGGAATGGGCAGGGGCTGCAGCAACCCTGCTGGAGAAAGCGCAAGACTTTTATTCCTTTGGCACATCGGACATTTCTTAGCAAATTTCTTGACATCCTGCTTTATTCCTGTCCAAAATAGATCCCCCGTGATGCGTTTGAATGTCCCCCCAAAGTACTGCTATGAAACTCATGGAGGAGCTTGAGAATGAGAGAAGAAGATCGTGGTAATACCAGCCTCCCTTTGTAAAACAGCTGATTGCGCTCTACCGAATAACTAGGGTGCTTTCCTGAATCCTCTAATAGTTCCTTCTTGATTTTAGAAAGTTGGGGATCCTCCTCAACCTGTCTAGCCACTTCCGTACATCTAAAACTGCGGGGGCAGAGATGACTGAGAGTTCTATTGGAGGAGCCATACGGGACAGAGCATCGGCGGCCTTATTTTCCATTTCGGGTCGGTATTGAATCTCGAAATCGAACTCCAAGAGCTTGGTCAACCATTTTTGGAACTCTCCTTGCACAACTCTCTGTTCCAACAGATATTTTGGACTTCGCTGATCGGTTCTCGCGATGAAATGATGTCCTAGAACATAGTGTCGCCACTTTTGGATGGCTGAGACGATTGCCATTAACTCCCTTTCGTGCACAGACTTGAGGCGGGCTTTGGATGACAAGACTTGGTTGAAGTATGCTATGGGTCGTTGGTTTTGCGTTAGGACTGCCCCTATTCCATATCTTGATGCATCTGCCTCAATTACGAAGGGTATTGAGAAATCTGGAAGAGCCAATACGGGTACTGTAGTCATGTCTTTCTTCAGTTGCTAAAATGCAGCCTCTGCCTCCCCCATCCACCTAAAAGCATCTTTCTTAAGCTGTTGCGTAAGTGGTCAGGAGATTTCGTCGTACCAAGCCACAAAGCGACGGTAGTATCCCTTTAGACCTAGAAATCCCCGTCACTCCCTGATGTTTCGAGGGTTGGCCAGCTGGTCATGGCCGCAATTTTTCCAGAATCTGCTGCTACCCCTTCTCTTGAAACCAAATGTCCCAAGTACTCGATTTTGTCTTGGGTAAACTGACACTTTTTTGCATTGGCATAGAGCTGGTGTGATGCTAATACCTCGAACATCATCTCCAAATGTCGGACATGCACAGCCACATCCTTACTATATACCAAACTATCGTAAAAAAAAACCAACACAAACTTCCGTAAATTCTCGAAATCGAAACACTTGATTCATCAGGAAAGTGGCTGGGGCATTGGTTTGCCCAAACGGCATCACTAGGAACTCGTAATGTCCTTCGTGCGTTCGAAAGGCTGTCTTAGGTACATCTTCCGGCTTTACTCGAATCTGGTGGTAACCTGATTTCAGATCCAAGTTTGAAAATATAGTTGCTCCATGTAGCTTGTCCAATAGTTCGTCAATAACGGGTATTGGGAATTTGTCCGGAATGGTCGCCTTGCTCAATGCTCTATAGTCAATACAGAACCTCCAGCTGCCGTCTTTCTTTTTCACTAACAAAACAGGACTAGAGTAAGGGCTAGAACTAGCTTGTTTTATCCCTGCTCCCAACATCTCTCGGACCAAATGCTCAATTTCATTCTTCTGGATATGGGGATATCGGTATGGCCACACACTAATTGGATTAGTCCCCACCCTTAGTCGGATGGCGTGGTCCACTTCTCTATTCGGAGGCAGCTTCTTGGCATGTGAAAGACTTGCGGGTATTTCTGCAGAACTTGCCGCACCTCCACAGCCATTTGTTCCTCCTTCAATTCCCTTCTTCCGCCCTTAAAATTCTTAGTTCTACCTAAACTCCCTGCCCCTCTTGCTGTAAGGCCTTCACCATGGCTTTGAGAGACACTTCAGTGTGGTTACGCCCTTGATCCCCTCTCAATGTGACTACCTCTTCCCCGATCCGAAAACATGGTGAGGTAACCATTGCATTCCCAAAATGACGTCGATGTCCCCAACTCCAATAGCAAGAAATTCTCCACTATCTTCAGTCCTTGCATCTCCACCATCACCCCCTTGCAAATTCCTTTACCTTGTACTGACACTCCTGTTCCCATCACTACCTCTTAATTAGTAGTCGCCACCGTCGGAATCTCTAACTGCTTGATCAGTTTAGTTGTAATAAAGTTGTGTAGCAGCCCCGCAGTCTACTAGTACCGTCACTTCCTTCCCCTTTATTACCCCCTTCAGCTTCATGGTCCCTGGAGTTGATTGTCCCACTACGGAGTTGAGTGATAACTCCAAGGTTTCGGTGATCTCCACCGGTTCGTACCTCTCCTGCATGGCTTTCTCCCCATCCCCATCAACCTCCTCTCCCTGTAACAACATCACCTTCAATTCTCGGTGCTTGCACTGATGCCCTACCGTATATTTTTCGTCACAACGAAAACATAGCCCCTTTTCCCTCTTCGTTTGCCAATCTACGTCGATCAACCTTCTAATAGGCGCTTCCGTGCATGATGCCGGCGTTTTTTCACCCACAGTGACCACCCTCATTGGAAACCCTTCCCCGCTTCATCCATCTCCTCTAATTGGGGCTGAAATTGGTTTAAAACTCCTTGGGCCTTGTGGGTTTGCAAGTGACTTCATAATTTGATTCCTTTCTTCCACCCTTTGGGCCATCTCCATGATGCGGCCCAGCCCACTTGGATGATGTAACCTGATTTCGGCCCATATGGTGGGCTTGAGCCCATTAACAAAGGTGCTTTCTAGCACTTCTTCAGGGAGGCCCACTAATGGGGCTGTTAAAGCCTTAAATAGCTGCCGGAACTCCTCCACCGAGCCTTCTTGCCGGATTGACAAGAACTTTTCGCAGAGGCTCCCTTCCTGTGTTGGACGGAATCTCACCAACAGTTTCTTCCTGAATGATTCCCAACTTCTAAAAGGCTCCCTCGCCTCAGTCCACTGAAGCCACAAGAGGGTGCTTCCGTCAAGACTTACACCCGCTGACGCTAGCTTCTCCTTCTCCAACAAGCCATTTATCTCAAAATACATTTCCGCTCGATATACCCATCCATCTGGGTTATCCCCATTGAAAATCGGCATCTCCAGCTTGCAAACTCGTCGCCAATCCCCATTTACGGTCCTTCGGTCCGAAGCCGCCATCGCCCCTTCAATACTCGCCTGCCCAACCCTTTCGGCCATTTTCCACGGTCTTGTGCTTGTTGATCTATCAAGGGCCCCAGGTTTGCATTGATGGACGTCCTCCGTCTATCGCGCTTCCGGCTCCGTCTCCTTTTAGTGCCCGCTCCTTTGCCACTTGCGAATGGTTCCAAGTAGCCATGGTTTTCTGCATTTCCTCTACTGTCTGCGAAATCCTTGCCATGTTTTGAGCGAGATGTTCCACCGACAGTTCCAAGCCTGATAAACGCTGTAGTTCTGTTTTCAGTTCTTCCACTTCTCTCTCCATCGCTTCTACATTGCTGTCGTTTTCTTCTGCGCCATCAGGATTGAACGTGCTCTAATACCATTTGATAGAACTCTACTGGATGAAAAAGAGAATGTAAATTTATTGAAGGAATTGATAGTATTGCATAAAAAACGATTACAGTAAATGAACTTGTAAACCTCACTTTTACTCAATAATTGCCTGCCTCTAATTCCCTCTTCTACAATTTTTTATAGAGCTAGTTCTAACAGAAATCAGTATTTTCCCTTAACTGACCCCAACATACCTTCCTAACTGCTGCCAGCTTGTCCAGCCCTCTTCTTAGCCCTTCTAGAATAAGTATATATAACAGGAGGTCTATCATATTCATATGGCGATTCTTATACTGTATAATTTACCATAGCCAAAAATCATGTAATATGATACCGGCAGCACAAAAGTAGAATAGCATATTCGTGGGTGCAGATTTTTAGATGATAACATTGGATGCTATGATATAGTTGTCGATGGTCAAATTGAAATCCTATTGTTTGTTTAATATTTGGTACAATTGGTTTCTTTCTCGCATCAAGATGATGCTGACATGGTGAATTGAGGGAGTATGTGCCTTTGAAGCTTTGTGTGAATTGTGGAAATGTAATTACTATGAGATTGATCTATTAGAATTTATTAAGTTAACCAAAAACTATCATTTATTGGTATCGGAGTCATATTTCTTCCACTATTCTAACCTTGTACCTGAGTTTGGTTTTGCTTGGTCCATACAGAGCTAGAGCCTCATTACTATAGATTTGGTCGGTAAAGTGAGATTTCTTACTTTAAAATGCAAATGGAGGATCTACTTTTATTCATTTAAGCATAATTAGGGTTACTGATCTTGTATCTCCTCAACGAAAGACACCCAAATGCGTAGGGCCCTTTAGATTGGATTGAAATTTATATCGTGGATGAGCATATGATAGCAACATTATCATTTTGAAGCTGAAGTGTTTTGATGCATTGATTTTCCAAACTGTACCAGAGAACTCGATTTTATGCAATTATGCAAGTATATTTGTAAAAAAAAATTATATGATAGCTGTCCAGGAAAAGAGGAATATAATTCATTAGTTGTCTTTTTAAGGGACATTCAATGTTCACAGTATTTTTTGAAGTTGTTGCCAAGAATATATTATGGTTTCATAGTTTGATTTCAGATTTTATGTTTGAGTTGTTGTACTTCCTCCTATTTATTAAGAAGTCCAGATGCTGGAGCATCTGGATGATTGGATTCGTTTCAAGGTTCTAGTATTTGCATCACGTGCTTGAAAAAAGGGAGGTACTTTTAACTTTATTAGTATAACAATTTTAACAAGTTACAAATTCATAATCAAGAGCTAAACCAAATAATTGTGCTAAAACAATCCGCAAATTGGTTCATTTTCTGTGATGTGTATTTTGCATAAATATTTTCAAGATAGTTAACTTTGGTGTAAAATGCAATATAAATTTCCGATTTTGGAAATTTGATAGGAGTTGTACTCATGAGGAAGCTAGGGAAATTGCCAAAGAGAAAATGCTGGTTTGTTGGATACTCTGACTTAAATGCTGTTGATGCAGCAGGCAAATTCAATGAAAGATGGGAAACTGATCTTCGAATTGGTCATCATGACTGTAGAAATTATGCCAATGGTATGCTGTATGTTCATCCTAACTATAGCTTGATCATAAACAAGATGGCGTTACTCCTTTTTATGTTGTGAAGTAACATGTGGGTTCATATGGTTTTATCTTGTTACATTTTTTGAACATGATGTGTATGCTTACAGTATTACTTGCCTGCTTGGTTTTTGTGGATGTAGTTTAGGAGTTGAATGAGAATGATATATATTATTTTATCCAACTCACTTTTCCCTTCCGCTCAACTCATTT
Source organism: Fraxinus greggii (assembly GCA_903798315.1). NCBI lineage: Eukaryota > Viridiplantae > Streptophyta > Magnoliopsida > Lamiales > Oleaceae > Fraxinus > Fraxinus greggii. The sequence goes on from CAIGRK010080744.1 coordinate 9,140, forward strand.
TGTTTATAATTTGACAGGACTAGTGGAGTACTTAACAGGCGAGAAAGCTGTGCTTGAGCATCTGAGAGAAAGCAGTTATGGGAAGACTTGAGATCCAGCATCTTGTATCAAAGTATGTTATCTTGCATTTTCTGCAGTGTGTAATTATCTTCATCCAGCACTATATGCATTTATTTAAACGTAAATATATATCTACGTGCAGTCTCTGTCTTTGAATCTTCGCCAACCTTTAATCACACTTTGGTTTTGATTGTAGCACGACCAGCAACATTTCACTTGGAAAATCAATATATTTTATTTCATTAGAATTCACATGCTTTGTTCATCATGACATATAAAATTGTCTCTTTTCTATTTAACTCAATATATTTTCTGCAGGATATATGTCTCTGTAAGATTTAGAGCATTCAAAATTGTAACAACTGCATCAAGTTTGTTGGCCCAATATTTCACCTGTAGTTTTGATGATACCAAACACAGTAATCGATGACTAACCATGTGATTTAAATTTAGGTTATTTCTTGTCTACGCGTGATTGTTGAGAATTTGAAGGAAATCACTAAGAAAGATTTGAAATGCGAAGGCCAAAATATAACTTGCAACAGTTCAGATATGAAAAGTAACATTTTCCATTTATCCAATATAGGACAAGTTTATTTAGTTAAACTAATGATGAAGAGTGGAAGACGAGTATAAAAGTCGGTGAAAATCGTTTAGGTGTTTGCGGCTTGGAGAATGAAAAGCATTTTCTTGCACAGGTCTTACTCCTTGTAAGATGTCTCATACACAGAGCAAAATCTCAAGGCTGCCTGACGAGCAGAAAAAAACCATGAGATAAAAAAGTCGAAAGCTCAAAGTCGTTTGTCGAGTTGGACCAAAATCAAAAACATAAGCAAGCCTTTTCTTGTACAAATCTTGCTGCTCATAAGCTGTTCGATGTGTAGAGATGAAGTGATGGCATATGCAAAACTTTCATTGGATTAGTCTTGCTGATCCTTAGCTCTCTGATGCACAGAATAAACGCGTTGACGGCTGACCAGAGAAGGCCTTCTCCTACAAAGATAGTGGACTGCCACCACAATAATCATCCAATTCGCAACCTGCACCCTGTGAACTGCCATTTTGGCATCAAGTAGGCCAATATTGTGTATTTTTTATTACAAGTGTACGATATCGTAATAAGAAATATAGTTGACGTATAAGTCCGAATGATTGTTCCCATGAAGACTTTTATTTAATTCCTAATTTATTATTTCTAACTCCTAATTGACAAAAAACAAGGAAGATATTTTTTGTTTAGGGATCTAAATTATTCTAATTAAACTAAATTTATCTAAGAAACAATTAACCAAATTCGAATTTTAAAGTATGGATGTGGATGTTAGGTCTTATAATTTCATCTATGGATTCTCTTTAATTCGTTAATTAAGATTATTTACCTATTGTAGTGTTCGGTTGAATTCTTCTAGAGCATTCAATTTACATTTTCGAGTACAAATTGATCATATTTAACTAAGTCAATTCACCATATCTCTATTTGAATTCAAATAGATCTCAATCAATTGCATTAAATGTCTAAGAACTTATGTAATGGCCGCAATAAGCATAAAATGTATATCTATAATTTATCAAAATTACTAAATTTTATTATGGAGTTCAAGGCATTGAACTCCATAAATAAAGTCAACATATAAAAATTTAAACTACTAGAATCTTGAAAATTAAATTAAAGGGTTGCACATAGATTCTACTCATATTAATGAAAAACAATAAAAAATATAGAGTTCATAACCGAATTTTGAAATCTTGATGAATGAAGTAATCGGATCTTACAACAGGAATCTTCTTCAATCCCAAAAATATTCAAACTTTAGATTTTAGCTATTTGATCTTGATATTTATGTATTTTTCTCTCTAAAATCACGTATTCCTTAAATAGAATGATTAAAACTATATATAGAAGCCTACAATAATTCTAGAAAAGAGTCTTAAAGCATCTCTCATGGAGAATTTGAGTATAATTAGGAATACAACAAAAGTTGGAATTTGTTTCAGCTTAGTGCGCTTTGGTCCTCCACATTAATTTCTTTTCCATTACAGGTCCTCAACTTCTAGACTTGATTATTTTGGTCCCAATTCTTCAATTTTGTACAACTTCAATCCAATTTCATCCAATCCGAGTTTTATCTACAATTAACAGAACTTAACCCAAATTAAGTAGATATTCGCTCAATCGAGTGATACCTATTATTCTAAGTATATTATGTGGCAATGCATGGGCCTCAACATGATGATGAGGCTTGGAGGAGTCTCAGTGAAAATGTTACTGGGGGGATCTTTGAGATTGACTTACACTCAAGATCGTGCTCGGCCTCAACACTTGTAAAATGGTTGAAATGGATGACCTGATGCAGAAAGCCTGTTCAGGACTCATCAAGCAAGGATGACCAAGGAATGACCTAGAAGACCTAGTAGGAGATTGGCTCAACTGCTATAAGAAGGGTTCAACTCTCCCCATGGCCTGCTACAAAAGATAAGACAAACACCTAATAGTGGGACAGTAGCTCAATAAATCATACGACATTGGGGAACAAGTTCTTGTAATGAAGTAACACTACAACGGCACAAGTTCTTGAGAGTCTGAGACAGCTCCAGGCACAATTTCCATGTGTCATGGCTAGCCAACGAAGAGTTAAGAGAAAAAAATGAAGGCAAGACTCTCCTTCGACATCCTTCATCGATACAGTTTTCTACATACATTTACCAATACCTACCCCCCTTTAAATGTTTTACTTTCACTTCCTCTCACATACATAAGATCTGTCTTTTCCCTTGGAGTTGCATTGGCTATTACCACCCTTTTTGTTGGCAGCTACACTAGCCAGCGTCTGTTTTGTTGACCTACAGAGATGAAGAAAAAAATGACCAAATCACTCGGCAGATCAGATCCATCCCACCCATTCTAGCAGGGAAACCACTTCCGTTGTCAAAAATTTCTACTATGCGTTCTTTGCGCTCAATTTATTGACATTAGTTACTATACTCTTTTTTAATACTTTATCATTTGCATGTTTATGGTAGTAATAATTACCTAAATTGCTCAAGGTACCTATTTTGGAAATATTTGCAAAGAGAATATGCTTGTTACTTTCATAAATAACTTAATTCAAGCATGAGAATAATTATTTCACTCATTTATAACACGGATTTGAGTAAATGAGCTCATCTATCATATTTATTACACTGGAAAACATTTAGTTTGTGTTATTTTTTGCTATAGGAATAAAGTATTTGGCCTAAAAGTTCTTTTATTACAACTCAAATGTTAGTGTGTGTGTGTGTGTGTGTGTGTGTGTGTGTGTGGATATCTGCTTATGATGACCATGCCTAAACCCTATAGAGATGTGCAAAATTTAAGTACATGACACTAAGGTATGCAAACTGGAAACCAGCAAAACTGCGTCAAACATATATTCCTGAACGGTATTTCTTGAACCATGTTGTGTAGGCATGGTTTTCTTGCAGTATGTTTCACATCAAAATGGCATAGCGCATGCTGTCTCTAACCATGAGATGATTCACCTCTGAAATCTGTAGCAGCTCTGCAGACATCCACACGTCATCGGCGGCATTCATCCGAGGGTCCGACAGACATGAAATCATCGAGAATGGAGCACATATGATGCAATACAGAACAGCTGCAAGACCATCACTATGCCATCCTCCTCCAGATCTTCTTTCTATATTGACATGTGGCAAGTTATCTAGATTGTGGAAGATGTTCTCGTCTGTGACCCGCCGTGATCTTTTCTTCCTGTTTCCAAGGTTTCTTCTTCCAGTGGCCAGTATTCTCCTCATGTTTTTGGATGCCTATGGTGGTTGGAATTCTGTGTATGATGCCATTTATGGGTATGAAATGAAGTGAATGATTACAAGGGCAAGTTGGTGCAAGCTGGTGGTGGTAGGATTGTTAGTGCTAGTGCTTATCATAAAGGGTTGATGGTTTCTTTTACTTAGACCTTTCAAATTTTTTCAACTGTAGTGGGGTCTTCATTGCCAACTTGCCCACACTGGTGCCTGATTTTGGAATTTTTATGGGTTGAGAATGACTGGTTTCAGAATCTAGACCAAAGAAATAGACCCAATTTAATTTTAATCTTTAACTAAATGTAGTATCTAGAAATTAGAGTCAAAAGGATGGATCTTAGTGAGGTCTACATCACAATTGAGTGACTAGTTTGTCTTGATTATAGAAGTCGTGACTTTTAGGTAAAACACTAGAAACTTAAAATGCATCGGATAAGACTGTAAAAATTAAGAGGAAATTAGGCCCTGTCCAAAATTACTAAAATTGAAGAATACACTTAGGAAAAAAAAAAAGTTTTCATTAATCTTTTTAATTAACATTAAGCACATGTTTGTCTGCCATTATTTCAAAAAATTATTTGCTACAGTAAGATTTTCCACCACACATTCACCCAATAAAATATTCTACACACAAACCAATAAAGTTA
>CAIGRK010080745.1:0-13460 GCA_903798315.1 Fraxinus greggii
ATGCATACCTTGCGATTTTTTCTATATTTCATTTTTTCGCTTTTTAACAAATTTCATTTGATACTAAAGCTAAACCGTAAGATTTGAGCATTCCGAAATACAATTCTTGGTGGGTTTTGTTCAAATCTTTGATGGAGGAGGTGGGTTTGGATGGAAAATTGAAGAAACAGTTGGTTTTGGGTTGGGTTGATTACGGGCGATATGAGGTAGGTTTGAGAGAGTAGATTTTCTGCGATTTTCAATAGTTAAGAAGTATATCGCAATTGGAAGCGTTTTTAGGAGAGTTTTCTGATATTAATCCAATTTTAATTCATAGTATATCATTTTATTACTTATTAATGATTTGATTTGATTTATATTATTATTTTTATTAACATTTATAATAAATTGTAATCAAGTAATAAATAATAATTACGGAATAAATTAAGATAAAATTATTCGTTAAAATTCAAAAGTTACAAATTATAAAGAAATTAGCACCACAACAACGTATACATATCTCCTAAGCACATGTACTTAGTGTTTGCTATGTATTAGTTGATGTGGCACACTATAATAGGTGGTATAATCAAATTTGAAATAAACGATTATCTTCTAATACATATTGTATTGTGTCACGTCACTCGAGTGTTTAGTATAAACTAAGCACCGATGATTTGGAGATCAGTCCTTTATGTAATGAGTTGAAAATGATTCAATAAAATGATGTGAAAGTTGCACCATTATATAAGATGGATTGGAGATGGTAGTAAATTTTGTTTTCCTTAGCTTCCTTTTCTTTTGTATTTTATTTATTTATTTTTTTTTTTTTTTGGTAAGAGTATAAATATAAATTACTTGTGAATTTATTAAAAATGAATTCTAATGGGCTGTATTTAAAATGCGGTGGAACAAAAAAATTATTGATATGGCAATATATTTGCCATTATGTAGTCGCATTTCAACAAAAATCAAATCTAATAACGATTATCACATAAATATTGTCTTTAATCACATGCAAGTTATACTAAATTTAAATAAACAAAAATACATCTTCTATAACCATTTGCAATATGCTTCAATTTTTGGTAAAATCATAATGAATATAGCACGCATATGAGACGTATTAAAGACTATATAAATAACCCTTTCGTCCCTCTCTACCCCTTTAAAACTTTGATAAGAGGGATGATCAGTGAAATCAGCAATGGTTCAGTACACCACAAAATTCGGAAGCCGGTCCATTCGGGGCCTCTCTGCAACCCGTCCAGCCTGATTAACACCACTAGCTCAAATTATGCACAAACCCCATCCACGCAAAAAAATTGTTTCTCATCTTATCTGTCAAATCAATTTCTAGTAAGGAAATACGCGTGCCATATTCGTGACAAGTTGTCATCTCATATTGCAGCAGTGTGGCTTTCCTTGATGCTGCAATTTCCTCCATAAGCAGATCATCTGTCTAGGAGATTGGTAGTGTGCCGTAAAATAACCTTCAATGCATCCAAACTGACAAAACTTCAAGCTATGCACGTACTGGATGGGCATTGAGCTGTTGTATTTTTCTACCCACGTCCCCATGCTAACATCTTCCATTTTAAATAACTGAGACATGGTACAAGAGATAATTACATAAAGCTCATTTCAACATAACCCACACATCATATGGCCCTCAGCTCCCACTGGCCCACCCACGCACGCAGTGTATACAGGCACAATAGCAGGAGAATGATTTTATTATAGCAAATTAGACTTACCCTTAGTTTATGTTTCTCGAAATCAGATACAATGTACAGTGCTATGTCAGACGACACAATATAACCAGGCCCATTGGCATAGGGTGGATAGTGCTCTTCAGGCCATTCCTGCATATCCATATAATAGCAAATAGAAGTGAGAAAATTACAGTTGAATGCTTCCTGTGAGGGATTAAACATTAATTCAAGCCCGAATGCAATAATGAATCGAACAAAACACAGAAATGTACACAGACTGTAAGATTTATAGTGGTCTATCCTCTATCGAAGACGTATTCCCACTTGCAGTTACAGATTTTTCACTAANGTGCTATGTCAGACGACACAATATAACCAGGCCCATTGGCATAGGGTGGATAGTGCTCTTCAGGCCATTCCTGCATATCCATATAATAGCAAATAGAAGTGAGAAAATTACAGTTGAATGCTTCCTGTGAGGGATTAAACATTAATTCAAGCCCGAATGCAATAATGAATCGAACAAAACACAGAAATGTACACAGACTGTAAGATTTATAGTGGTCTATCCTCTATCGAAGACGTATTCCCACTTGCAGTTACAGATTTTTCACTAAAAAGGAGAATACAAGATTTTCTTTCTCACACCTTTCTATCTAATCAGACCAAGATCAGCCCCTATAAACCCCTTTATGTAGTGTACGAAACCAGGGAAAACCTAAGATAAGAATATGAACAGTATGATTAGGCTCTACACATTTCAACACTTCCTTTCACACACAATATCCAAGTAGCAATAGGTGATTCTCTATTTCTTCTTATTTCCTCGGCCACCTGGTTAGCACATACCAGAAAAACTTGGACAGTAGCGGTGAATATTTTTCATGGTGAAAATTTCAAGTTCACAGTGGAGAAATAAAACTAATTTCATATATATATATATATATATATTAGCATTTCACCTTTTAGTAAGAGTTATAGTTTAATGCTCAGCATATGAATCATTTAATCTACTTGTAACCAACATTCCCAAAAATGAGATAATCATTTACCAAGTATTTATACGCTGTGAAAATTCTCTTCCATTTTATAGATGGGATCAGACGTTAAGAACCTAGCTCTATCACATCAATTGATCATCATGTGTATTCTTTTCAATTTCCCAAGCATAATTATTGCCTGGACAATGTATAAGAAAACTAAATGCTTCCAACCACAAGTTTTGTGGTTATAAAAAAATGTTCAAGTTCAGGATTTAAGGATATTTTAACCTGGTTGCACAACAAAGAAGATAGGAATGGAAGGAAAGATAACTTTAGTACGAAGCATCAACTAAGAGAAAAACACTGGTGGGGGTGGGGTACGGTTTGCTGTGTTGAATATCACACTAGATAGCTAACTTCTCAGTTCTCACATGTGGTGGAATTTAAAAGGTCAAACTAAAGCATTTTACAAGGACAACTGCAGTCTAAAACCACAAAAGACATTAAAAACACTAAGAGCATATTTGTCTATTTTCTAAGCTTAAAAAGTTTAGTTATAAGTAAACAAGTACATTTTAAAAATAAATCGCTTTTTCTATTGGTGAAAGTTGGAAATAATATAACGTGTTAGTCGCTTACAAATATAAGCAACTTTTTCTATTCAAAAGTAAGAAAAAGGCAACTTCATTTAAACAAGGCCAAGATTGAACCAAGTCTATACACTTTATTTTCATTTAAACAAGGCCAAGATTGAACCAAGTCTATCCACTTTATTAGACAATGATTACTGAAGTTAGCATAAGCATTATAAACTGGAAAGAAAACAAAATTTCATTGCGCTTGTGAAAAGCAACATGTTGGGGAGGTCATAAAAGTAAATGAATCTTCTTAAAATTAAATAACTTGACGAACTAAGATTTTGCACCTCATATGTAACTGCCCATTTACCATGTCGTAGGGGCTTGTGATAGTAATTGATATTTCCAATGTACAAGCCTCTAGCACTTGGGGCTTTCTCCACTTCGTTCATCACTGCATCTAGCCTTACAAATGTATCGTCATCGCACTTCATAATGTAATTTGCAGCAACCGTACGGACCTGTAAACAACCAACTACGTGAATGCTAGAGAAAGAAAGGCAAAAATGGAAGAGGATCAAATCTTGAATTTGATGGAAAACGCACCCCATACTCGCAAATCGCAACAGTCTTCAGTACGACTAGGTCATAATTATCCATGTAAGGCACTATAACAATATCGCCAAAAAACTCCGCATCTTTCATGAGCTTCACATTCACTTCCTTTCTTGCGTGCTGCCACCATTTGAATCCCGGCAATTTAATGACATTAATATTAAACTAAAAATGGTATCTAAAGGGACATTTCCTATTCAGTGCGAGTTTTTACCATTGCTACAAAAAAACGAGCAACAATATTTGAGGACTTTACTGATCCATGCTGCATCCAGGACTTTCTAACTGCCATTCTCTCAGCAAAATGATTGCCGGCAGAAAGAATGCCAATAAAAAGCTCCACAGGTCCAGTGGGAAGAGGTGGGGCTTGCCATTTCTCTGAGAGCTCCAGATTCCTTTGCAGAGCAAAACTTGGATGCGAGGTAGGTAATGAAGCGGCAAAAATAGAATGCACGTCAACATCCCCATTTATAAACAGACCCGTGGCATCCTCAAGAGTAAAACCCTGTCAACATAAGACGAATTTTTTTAGATGTCTGCTTTTTTCACAGTGTCCCCATCTAAGAGTTGATGGAAGAATACTCACAGTTTGATAAGGAAAAGAAGAGACATGCCTCCCATCTACATTGATATGATACCCTTCCAACCCAGCACTAAGAGTAAGAACAAACAACTTGCCCTCAACAAAAGGGTATGGCCAATCAACTGTAACCTTCTTTGTCCTCCCAATCAGCCTTTTCAACCACCATGTGGCCCTTGATTCTTCAGAGTGACTATCATCGTCGCGGATCCACTTCTCACATTTCACCTGCCCATCAACTTCAAACAATTTAAAGTATTAAAAATAAAAGAACATACATTTGCAGCAAATGGACAAATCAAAGACCAAACAATAAACTACATTACATGCCTAAACTTGCAAACTGGTGATAACGAACATCATATAGTTTACACACAGCTTACAATGGGGGCAAATCTTGAATATCTAAAGCAATTGACACTTCAATAGACAACGATGTACTAAATTAGACCTAATATAACATTAGTCAAAACCTATTACTACTCATCCAGAATATAATTTTGGGTCAAATAACCAATTCCTATCAAGCAATTATGCGGTGATTTAACAATTCAAAACTAGTTTCAATCCAAAAACCAGTTTATAGTCAAACACTATTGTCACTAACGAACCCTTGATCAACATCGATCAATACTATGCAAGCCAATTTAAAACTTTTCTCTAAAAGCAACAAGGATGAAAATAAGCATGATGAATAGTCAGAGTTACAATTCAGATTAACCTTTATATGCATAAAATTTAAACAACATTAAATTTGAAATTAAAATTTTATACCTGTTTCCTCATCTACCCTGGACCTCCACCCCTCACAACGTTGTGCAGATCCCCACTGCATCCGATAACAAGTGTTCTTCTCAATCACTGGCCGGCCACTCCAATCCCCTTTAATCCGTGGGTTAAAATGCAGTATCTTTGGAGGGTCTTCACCGTCCACAGCCTTCAATCCCTGCAACTCCATCATGAACTGCGACACCATCTTGCTCTCCCCATCCTTCTTCACAAGCGCGATACTTGACTCGCTCTCCACATGGGCCCACCGCGGCGTCCCCACCACTGTTATGTGGGACCCTAACGACATCCCGCAAGGTATCACCATCAAATTCCCCTTCTTCAAAAAGTCGTCCCTAGACAAAAACACAGAGTTCGGGCAGGGCTCGGAGGCCATCTTCATCGTCCGGTTCTCTACTTCAGATAGGGTTTTTCCCGACTCACATTCCTCTAGAAATTTCTTACCCAACACAAATGCATCCCTGGCTGCTCTATGCAACTCCGAAAATTCATCCTTACTGACGCTATTGAACGCATTTTCATCGAAAATGAGGCCAGAAATTTTCTTATATTCGCCCATTTTCCGCTCCCGTAACCGGAAAACCTGTTTTTCCTTCTCTTTTCTTGAAAACTGGTTATCATTTACGCTTCTGATAATGGGATTGGAGATGAGGGTTTCAGTGGACTCGACCTCAGATGACTCTAAGCCGAGCCCAGTTCTCAAAACCAACGGAATCTCAAAGCTCACCAATAGTAGATACAAACACAGGAGACCCAACAACAGCTGAATCGATCTGAGTCGACTCATTGAGATCAATGAAACGAACTTTGCAAGCTTCATCGATCCCATTTCACATCAAAAACACTTTAAAAAAAAAAACCGTTGGGATTTTGAGTTTTAAACCAGAATCAAAGAAAATGAAAACACGTATCAATCAATGGCTGCTTTCTTCTTTCAAATTCTTTACGTAATTTCTCTGAAACCAACCAAAATAGGAAAGCTAGTTCATCAGCTCAGGTGAACTAACACATAATTATGTCTATACATGGAGAGAGTTTATTAATTAAGTAAAGATTAAAAAAGGGGTCATATGGGTGCACAAACGACATGGATCTCGTCTTCAAAGATTATTATTATTTAATTAAGAGCAAAGGATATATTAAGAAGGTGTTTGGTAGATATTAAAATTAGATTTTCAGTGAATTATGATAGAAGTTTTTGAAATGTGTGGTTAAAAAGATGTTGGGTCATGAAAGATATGGTTAATATTGATTGTTTAATATTAACTTAAATTAAATCAGATTATAATCCGACCCAAATAGACCCAATTCATTGGAGGTAACACAATTCACATGTTTGTTGCATCAATTTTTCAATCAGTGATTTAAAATTTGTCTTTACAAATTGTGCATAAAGGACCGTTGGAAGTATCATTTGAAAGGAATGGGTCCATGAATGATGGCTTCGGGGCGTAGTAATTTTATCATTTGAATATTTATTCCAAATCGAAGAGAAGCTATTGCTCTTATCCTCTCGCTTTCAAATTTTGCCTTTATTTGATTTAGATAAAAATTATATATTTAATAATTTTAGTAAAAATCGATGAAATGTACGATTGAAAAACTGAAAAAATAGTAAAGCACGTTATTTTATATGATCACGGAATAACAGTAGTAGACGGATGAATTGAGAATTAATCATATTCTCAACCTCAAATTCATTTAAAACAAAATATAATTCATTTTTATTTTAGCTATAATTTTATATAAATCACAATAAAAACAAATTGAATATAGCAACATTGCTTTATTTTTTTCTCGTATTTATTTGTGGTGATATAATATTTTCCTTTAAAGCAAATAATACAAAACAATTAATTTAAGCATTGTTAATCCTCATCATCGAGACCCTTTTTGCGGAAGTATTTATTATTTTTTAATTATAGCCCTACAACGGACCCATCACATTTTGACAATTCTATATCAATATCATTGGATAAACACTCCCACGTTGTCAACATCTTAGGACCTGCTTGACGGTACTTTTGGCTTGACTGTACTTTTGAAAAGCTAAAAACTGCTTTTAAACGTATTTGAATAATTCTATAAAAATACTTAGAGCTTGTTTGGGAGGAATTAAAATTAGATTAAAATTAAAAATATAGCCGTTATTGAATCTCACTCGTCTAATAAAAATCAACAATAGCAGCTAATTTTTCAATTTTAATCCGATTTTAATTCCTTCCAAACAAGCTTTTAGCATATGTAAAAGAGTCTTTAAATGAAATTGACTAGAATAGCTTCCTAAGGAAGTTCTTCTATAAGAAACAAAAGCGAAACAGTACCCGTACCATACACGGTCCTCAAGCCTTGATCCAATAAGAATCAAACACGATGTGCATAAGACAACTTAATGCACTTGCCTAATAGTTTAAAACTTTTAAACCAAGGATACGAAATAGCTTATGTAGATAAATTTCATTCATTCATCCATTAAATCATTTGTCAACCTATTCAAGGGACTCTTGAAAAACCCCAAGTTGCTGATAATTCACATAATCAATTTCATTCAACCTTACACAACATAAGATCTGCTCTGGCAATTCTTCAGCCTTGTTACCCTGGTGCACAATTATATATTAACATGAGAGCCGAATCTAGAAACAATTTCAGGCAAAAAAAAAGTGTAAGAATTTCAAGACTTGCCTGGATCGTAAGGCCGAAATCCAAGATGCAGAGCTTTAGCCTATTGAAGAACGTCTCAAAACCCTTCCGAGATATGTAGCTGAATCTATGCATATCCAAATCGATCTCCAAATAATTTTCGCCCTGAAAACAGAAATGCGAATATTATTTATTTGCAAGATAATTGATGTGTACTTTGGCGAACCACATGCTGTTTATAATCAACAAACTAGTATGATCGATTTTCCACAACTCGGGTGAAAATAAATTGTCAATGATCAGCTTATTCACCACGTAACAGTATCAAGAATAGGCTCAAACTTACCGAGTAAAATTCATGTTGAGGGCGCGAAAGAACGGGTTTTTCATTGTACGCATGCACGAGTTTCCTTTCAGCTCCACTTAGACGGAGGTCTTCCACATTTGCTAGACGGCCTAATATCTTTAACCTCTCCCTGTAGGGTACAATTGTGTCTACGGGAAAGCCTTTAACTTTTTCTACCTCGTCATCAATTAATCTCTGTAATTAATGAAGTAAAAAAAAAAAATCAAAACATTGAGAAGACACACACATCACTAAAGTGGAGTACGAATGTACAAGATCAACCAAATGCTAAAATCAAATTCATTCGTCACAGATCAAAATTGAAGTGCATATTTGGTCTGCTGTACTATTCCACAATCCTCACTATCAAACGTGCGACATGTGAGTGACTAATTGATCTCAACTTACCCTAATATTTTCTTGAAAATGGGTTGGAAGTTCCTTGGCATAACTTTTGGAAAGCTTAAAATACAAAACAAAACTTATTCCTTCCCCATCGGTTTCACCCTGAAAAATTGCCGCGGGATACAACGGAATCTGCAAAATCAGAAAAAGACGACTGTCCACATTAAGAATAAAAATAAGCTAATTATGTCTAGAGTAATATTGCTTACTATAACGTGCATTTATTTTATGTACGAATAGAAATATTTTTCATCAGAGAGAAATATACACAAGTACGGACAACTAAAAAAATATGTTGGTTAGCACGAGTATTGATTTAGTGCCACATAATCCACTTTCCACGATGAAATTCAACTGATTGAATCACTTTAATTGACCACTTACAAAAAACTCCGATCTGCATGAGAACATCAACCATTTTCCACAACTCATTTCCATATAAATACTTGTTCTAGCAAAACGGCAAAACCTTGTGTCTAACTCACCAAATCCTGTTACTAACATATTCTGGTCAGCTTACGAGAGTGCAGTCGTCCTAAAAGGTGGGAATACCTGAACATTCACAACAAGAATAGGCGGAAGTGTCCCAGAAGAATCACTGACAGGAAGTTCCACAAACCGAGCTACATGATCAATTTTTCTCTGAGATAAAAATACATCAACACCAGAAGGATAATACGCAGCACAATTAGGAGCAAACTCCTTCCTCTTATCCCTGCATACAAAAATGTGCAAAGAAAGATGTAAATATGAAGTCTCTTGATCAACTGTGAACAGTAATGTACAGAAATGACTAAATTCTACATGCCTGAAATAATTCTCTCCCCTAACTTTGAAAGTGCTCGGCTCAATGTTCGACCAGCTATCAGGAACTCTTTTTCCTAATGGACAGAAAGGAACTTGAGAACCAGCCAGAGGCCTTTGCAGAAGTGCCTTTGAAGAAACTGCAACATATCACAAATTAAAAATGATTATATTTGAAATTTGAGAATTTCAATAACAATATTGACAGTAAATATATGAACATGCATCAAAAACAAAATTTATGGAACAAATGGCAACTAATTCCCCCTGCTTAATTATCCCTTAAGAAAAAGGAACTCGTACCCCGTCCACAGCCCGAGATAAAAGGCCCAAACCAAGATTCACCACTTCCATTATCTTGAAATTCTATTTTCCATGAACTAAAAACACAATTTTAAAAAGGGTAACAAATCTGACCCAGTAGTTACATTACAAATAAAACAAATAATCAAAGGAACTTGTTTTCATCCTTTTTAAGTTGTAGGAATCATATGATTTAAGATGCAAGTTAGAGAACTAAGAAAACCAAGTCCATAGAGATGATGCCAACAGTGGCATTATCCTGGTAATGCAACGACTCTAAATTATGTGAATAGAAACGCAAAATGTCGATTAAAGTAAACAAATAAATTACTCGAAAGAAACCTCTATAAGACTTATCCCATGTAGTATAGGTCACATTAATATTCCTTTTCAGGGAAGGCTTTTTTTGGATTCCTGATTCCGTTGTGCTTATTATTGTTCTCCTAACCGGAATTAGGGTTTAATTCCTAACAAAGTCATTTAGGAACCACATTAAGTTCAAAATACATTACTATGGTGGCTTTGAATGAGCTTAGATAATTATTTACTAGTTTAATCTCGAAGAGCTTCCAGTGTGATACCCAAATATGGGTGCCATATAAACAGGCAGAATGCAGTAATGTGATTACACTTGCACAACATAATTACACAGATTTCTATAATGAAAACAGAGAAACAGATCCAGATTAATCATTGAGATTTAAAAATAATAATAAACAGAAATTTTTGGAAATCTTGAGCCTCTATTACCGTATTTCAGATTTGAAATCAAGCAGAAACCGATCAAGAAAACCAGTGTTTTCATAAACTAAAACAACTATCAATGAAGCACAAGCTCAAAATTGAATTCTAAGAGCAGAGAATTCATTATTAAAAAAAAAAAAATTAAGAAAGAAAACAAACAGAAAACAATTATAAGCAAACAGTAATATTCGTTTGATTTAAATGTATGGAATTTGTGCCAAAAATAATCAAGTTAAGATATTTTACTCGTACTCACATAAAGACGCATTATGATGTGCTTCCTTCCATTTGAAAGAAAGTCTCAAGGCAGCTTTTTTCCTTGAAGGACTGGAGCTCAAGGATCTTCTCTTTTCAACTGACGGGACAGTAGAAGCAAGACAAGGCAAGCAGTTGTGCGAAATAATTCCACAATTATCCAACAGGCTGCCCTCCCGGCCAGCATTTTCTCCGGAAGATGAGGAAATTTCATCAGCATACACATGTCTTATCTCGTTTAGAGGTCCATCAGATTTCACTCTAGCTGTTTCACTAACCGAGTTGCGAGCAGAATGACCAGTTAATGATTCCCCATCAAAGACACTCTGAGAGAGAAAATCTGCAGTAACAAACACATGTAAGTTTTATACAAGCATTAGTAGACAATATAATCAGTAAGATTAGTAGCTTCTTTTTCTTTCTTAGTAAGCATGATATTATTGTTGAGGCATAAGAAGAATGAAAATGTCGTATAATTTAGTATAGTATACCATCGGGAACACTTTCGAAATCTTCGTCACTCCAGTCAGATTCAAGTACTGCAGCAGAATCAAACCATGCTTCTTCAACACTTCCTGCAAGCGTAGTCAAGCTAAGTCTAATGACTTCAATCTAAACAAAAACAAGACAAGAAAACGATTTTCGAGATTTGAGATAAAATGGATGTCGATAAAGATCATCAGCTGAAGCTGAACTACTTCCATGTCGCAGATTTAGTAGAAAAGGGAACCAGTAAATGTTGTGGAAAGAAACTAAAAGTTCTCCTTCATTTCATTATAATATGACAGTTTCTACCATTTTTTAGCAATGATTTTACTATTTTGGGATTATGTCACATGATCACTATAGAACAACCATAATTCAATTATGAATTGTTCGACAAATGGCAAAGTAAATTAATCATAATTTGAGCCTTCTTCAGTGCAATGACCATATAAGAACTTGAACAGTACATTACCCCTTTGTTTCATTTTGCTTATTTCTTCAGACATTATGCAGTTCCCAAAAGTTTAACTTCCTTAGATTACTAGTCTTAACATTTTCCAGGAAGTATGTTTACTTTTGCTTGATACCCAAAACATCATTAGTAAAACTGCTTTAGCCCCATTCTCTATCCCCGTTCACCAATACGTAATGCTAATAATTCAACACAAAAAAAGTCTTGTCCCAAATAAATTTTGGGGTCGGCTACACGAATAATTTTTCATCACTGCGATGCCCACGATAGATAACTCAACACAAAATAACATCTCATATAGAAATAATCCACATTTGATCTGTGTGATATTAAGACTCGAGTGTCTATTTTAAAATGTTAACCTTATTAAGAAGATTAGCTCAAGACTTTATACACTGGTCTATATTTTAGTAATTAATTGTTATGAAATTTATCTCTTAACAGTAAGATAGTTGCTCGTTAGAGCAGACCAATCTAAAAATTTATATGCTCTTTTTTTTTTTCAATATTAATAGGATCAAATTGCTCATTTGAGCTTAAAAGACTATAATATTATAAGACTTGAGTTATATCTTAAAAATACAAACTTGAGTACAAAATTTATACATTGGACAATATTTCGATAATTATTTGATGTGAGATTTATCCTTAACTACCTTACGATACGCAGCTGGCTATTCACCAAATTCTATCACATTTCACAATGCATCGAAACGCAACAAAAAGACGGTCAATCATCGAAACTCCACGAATTCACATAAACAGGATCAACATCCACTTGGATGAGCTGACCCTTCTCTTACGATACTGGGATTTCCGCTTTTTCTGCGAGCTTTATCCTAACTATGAACTCTATCAGTACGTTTTTAACTCCATTTTTCTTCTCTAATCACCACAAAACAACTATTCATATAAGCAAATGTACATATTTGAATATGAAAAACACACATATATAGAGTGAGAGGGAACCATGGATTGTGGGATTATTGAAGGGACGATCCAAAGGCAAAAATCGATCGGAGACATGATAAGGATTCCTTCTCTTCATAGCTTTCCTTCTCTTCCTATTCTTCGTTCTTGAACCTCCCAATTTACATCCCACACAATCAGTAGGTCTAGAAACACATGCCCCCATTCTTTCTAGAGAAAAATGATAAAGGCGCTCAGACAAAAAACAGAACTGATCATATATCGGTTCAAGAGTAAACGAAAATGTTCTAGAGAGAGAATGTGTGAAAAGAAAGAGAACCCATCAACCACCACCTCTTTCTCTCACGGCCTATAGATACAGATTAATTAAATACACGTGAATATCAGTGCTTGTGAATGATTTTCAGAAATGTAGCCGAAAAAATGGAATTGGGATGGGAGATTTTTTTTCTAAAAAAAAGTCAATTATAAGTGATTCCATAATTGATTTTTTTCACACAAAAATAAAAAGGGAAAGAAAATAAAGCTACACATCTTCTACAAAATATCACATCAAGTTAGAATTTTTTTGGACGATTTTAATCATACTATAATTCATATTAATCTAGATTAAATGACTCTTGATTTGATTAATCTTAATCTACATGAATCTAAAATTATTATACATGAATTTATTTCTATTCATCTATGTAGGAATTTTAATCGGTGTTCAAATTCATGTATTAGCAATGAATTCTTATTCTTATGTACCAAATATTGTTCATTTGTAGTATTTCATTTCATCATCACAAAAAAATTGAATTATAGAAGTTGAGTTTTGAAAGTATAATTTT
>CAIGRK010080802.1:0-16212 GCA_903798315.1 Fraxinus greggii
GGAAAAGTTATTGATGTGATAGAAAATATAATTTTATTGAAGAATGTGTGGTTGAAAATGAGTAGAAAAATGAGAATAAAAAAATAATGTAGCTCAAACAGGGTCTCAGTATGTGAATTAAACGAGTCTTAATAATATAAAAGATAAATACAAGAAATATTTACTTGCTACATCACTTTGCAACCGTCTGGGAAGGAACTATGAATAGATAAAAAATTAACGATGGATAAATAGATAGTACTTGTGGATTTATAAGAATATATGATTAAAAATGAAATCTAACAATTTATAGATTATTTATAATTTTTAACCAAACGGAGGCTGAATATATACATACATACATATATATATATATATATATATATATATATAACACAAAATTTAACATGTCACATACATCATATAAAATTAGCGACCTAGCTTTTACTTGATTACGCGTTATTTCCATCTATAATTAGTAAATGCATCATCCCTTCTCATCCCTGATTAAAAATTCACATTCTTTGTTTTACAAAGCTGTGTGAAACTGTTTTACAAAACTTAAAAACGATAATATTTGATTGAAAATGTATTTGAGAGAAAGTGAATTAAAATAATCACTTTATAGAAGGGATAAATTGTGTTGGAGTTGTGCATAGTAGGGGCAGGTGGCGGGAAATAATTGGTTGAAGATTCAAAATATTCTAGACGAATATCCATCGATGCTAGGGAATCTATAATTGGCAGACAGCCTGCAAAATAAAATTGAGTAGAAAGTATAAACGCGTTTTGTTTGTCGGCCCTAACACGACTACGGCACTTGCACGTGACCAAAAATTTTTTTTTTTTTTTCGCGTTTTTGCTATTTTTTGTTTTTCCTTTCTCTTTTACTCGCCCAAAATATGTTTTGACTATGATAAATGTTGCTAATTTATGATTAAACATACTCGTAATCTTTATTTACCTTGCTAATTTAGCTTTTGTATGGTAGGGATTAAATTTTTTTTTATTTTTTCTTGTGAATATTTGAAAAATTGATGAAACATGTAATTGAAAAATTATGGGATCCATAAAAGATATTATTAAAATTAATTATTAACTTAAATTAATATCTAGACTTTAATTTCTACCAAACATGGATTTAATATGAAACATGCATATCTCTCTCGTTTTATTGATATCATGGGGACATAAATGTTAAGGGAATATATTCAATTGAAAATTTTAATGACATTTTGAGATTTAAAAAGTTTAAGAGTATTCAATGTAAACTTCAGAAAACTCTCTACATGTATTGGTGTATTCAATTGAGATTTTTATAAATTTTTAAAAAGTATCTAAAAGTCAAGGTATATTCATTTAAAACTTTTTAGAAATCTCTATAAATCTTAGTGTATTCAAATTTTAATAACTTTTAGAGACTTTTATAAAAGTCTTTATGGTACTAATTTTTAAGAAGAAAGTAATAAAATAAAATCTCAAAATTTGTCTCTCATTAATTACTAAAAAAAATAAAAATTAATATGTATTTTTTTAATATTTCTCTTTCATTTTCCTTTCTACGAACATTAGAATTATGATTAAATTTTTTTTTTCTATCGATTATATTAGTTTCTATTTTTCTTTTTATCTCTTATTGTTTATTTCTATTTTCTATGAAAAACCTTTTTTTTCTTTTTTCATATTTATTTTTTGTGAAAAATATCCATTTTTAATTAAATTATAAATTTTTATATAGACTAATTTATAATTAAATTTAAATATATTAATTTTTATTTATTCTTTATTATTATTATTTATGTATTTATTCAATTAAGATCTTAAATTTTTATTATTTTTAAAATATTTTTTTATTATATGGGGAGGAGAAGGAGAAGGGAAAAAGAAATTATGGAAACCATCACCTCGTATGTGATCATTTCACACTATTACATTAAATCCATATGAATTCTATTTCAAATGAAAATTTTCAAAATTATATAAAAGTTTTAAAATGAAAGTATATAGAAATCTAGAAAAAACTTTCATCAATTTCATATAAATCTATAACAAAATCCACGAAATTCACAGAAGTCATCACTTAAAAAAGGTTTATAAAAATTTCCAAAAGTTTCAGTTTAATGCACCGCCCTTAGACAACCTATGGCATGTTGATTTTACATAGGGCAGACAGAAAGGATATTATTGCAAAGTTTGAATAAAGTATGCGATATTTTTGGGGAAAAAAAAAGTGTGGTGATTAATAATTGGAAGGGGAATATAATTTTTTATTTTAATATTGTAATTGTGTGTTAGTAAACCTTGATTCTATTAAGATATTAGTACAGTACATAATAGAATATTTTACGTATTATAGAGAGCGTCTCTAAATTTAAAGTGTCAACATTTTTATACGCTCCAACAAGTTTTCTATTTTACTTTTCTCAATAAATATTTATTGATCAATCTTAATCTTTTATTTTACATAATTTTTTATATGTTAATTAACAAAACAATTTAAATTAAGTCAAATTTTACCAAATTTTGGTAGGGGTCGAACATTTGTTTTCTCATTTAACATAATTGGAGTTTATTGTCGTTAATTTTAAATCTGTCATTGAAATAAAATATTAGAGTGTCTTTGATTGCAAGTATGAAATTTGTATAAAAAAATAAATAAATTTTAAATTATTAATCAAATGCGTTTGATTGACTCAATTTTCAACATAAAAAATATAGTATTTGTCCATTTTTTATTGGTAGGTCAATGAGAGAGAAAGTAAATTGTCTGGAGAACAAAAACTTATATTTTCCTAAATAAAATATTTTTCTTATTTTTCAAAGAAAATATAATCACGTGACTAATTTTTGAAAAAAATATTTTTTATAAAAAAAACGTTAATCAAACACAAATTGGATTAAAAAAATGATTTTTTTCATGAAAAATACCGTGGATCAGGCGCACCTTTAACGTTGTTAAATTTTTCGCGTAATGAATTAATTATCATGTTAGTACGTGGAACATACAAGAAGTTTTGATATCTTGTAAATCTATTGTATCCAATCTATTTTGGGCGCGTAAATGATTTTTGTCTTTTCCGCGAAATAAAATAATGAAAAAAACCTCTGCTTCCACGAGCCATCACAATTTAGGTTGACCCATATTCCACGCATATTAATAAAGTGAAGGAAATTTTGCATCTTCAACTTAAAAGTAGTGCAGTGTAACAATTAGGTCCTCGATCTTTTTTTAGTGAGATGAACTAACTTTTCGAGTTATACATTAGTTCCCAATACACAATTTATTCACATTCAAAAACAACATGTTCGAGTGTAAAATAACTAAACAGAAAAATTTAAGTAGAAAAGAAAGGAAAAATAGCAACCTACTAGCAGCAGTTGCACTTTTCCCATCGATGAAAACAATTATTCGTAAAAATTAATAAAAGGAGGGGTTGAAAAATTGAGAAAATTTATGGATTTCATAAAATATATGATTAAATTGATTATTAACTTTGACTTCAACTTTTTAACAATTTTTAAACTTTCTTGATCCTAGCAACATGGACTCGGATCTTTGAGTTTTGCTACAGTGACATGCTCATCAACATGGTTAAAATACAAGGGGACAAGTAGCGCTACATTATTGGATAAATAATAATAAAAATCATACATGTACTGTCAACACAACACCTGTCAAAGCCCCTATTTTTAAACCCTGTTTGAGTAGCATTATTACGGATATTTTGTTTTGAGAAAATTACAAAAAAAAAAAAAGGTGTTACAAGATTGATTTTCAAATATCAGGTTGAAATTTTAATTATTCAAAAATCAGGTATATACAAACCCTTCCACTATCTAACCCATCCAAACCCTAAAATCATTTTTTCTCCCTCTATTCTAGCAACTCCTCTCTCGTCTCTCTACTCAAACCGTCGTCGCCGCCGCCATCCCGGCCGCCGACGTTTCTTCCTCTCTCTCTCTCCCCCCCCCTCTCGTCTTCACTCTCCCTCTCATCCCTCCATCTGTCATTTTCCTCATCTCGCAGCAATGCCACTGAGAGTCACCGCTCGCAGTGGCGTCTCTGTGATTCGCCGCTCATGGAAGTAGCTGCATACAACAAGAAAAATCAGTTCAAACTCCGATAACTGACGACGCTGTTGAGAACGGCGACGCTGCAGTCCTTCGTCTTCCCTTTTTGTTTTTTTTCTGTTGTGGGTGTGATGGTGACTGGATGGTAGTGGTGGTGGAGGTGGTGGTGGATCTGACGGTTGTGTGGTGGTCGTGGTGGATCTAACGGTTGTGTGGTGGTGGTGAGATGGTAGTGGTCACAAATGATGGAGGTGGGTGGTTTACTTTTCAGTTTTTACAAATGGTTGTTTCCAGTAGTGGTGAGATGGTAGTGGTGCGGTTATTTCTGGGTTGCAAAATGGCGTTTCTGGCGGTGGCCGCGTGAGGGTGGTCGCAAGTTTCCGTAGTGGCAGTGGTGTAGTGTTGGTGACGGTGGTATGTGACCACTATTTAGTGCATGTAAATAATTATTTGGTCATCCGTGACCAAGTATGGGTGGTGGATCGGATCGGGGTGGGGTGTTTCGGTGTATGTGACCAACTATTAAGTTCAACTCGAAAATATGTGACCGATCGATAAGATGTGACCTATAATTTTTTTAATCTGTGACCAATGAAACAAACTGTGACATATAAAATTTTTAATTTGTGATCGCGAATTAATTTGTGACCAATTAATTTGATAAAATGTGATCAGTAAATAATTTGTGACTCATAAAGATGTATATGTGACCATGAATTGAATAATTGTGATTTTAATATATTTAATTAACAAAATATATTTAATTAATTAACAATTACCTGATTTTTGCAATTTTCAAACTTAAGGCTTGAAAATTGATTTAGTGATAGTTAATACCTGATCTATGAACTCTTCAAGTTTGTTTTTTGTTCTCATATTGCTTCCAACTCAATGACCAAAACAAAAAAAAAACCCAGTACAATTAATTTCAAATCCCAATAATGTTTGGGATAATTTATTTCAATATTTTATAAACTTATTTTGTTCACATGCACGATAATAAATTTATCAAATTCAAATACAGTGGACGAGGTAGTCTCTTAAAAAAAAAAAGGAGTAGCCTACTAAAAATAATAGAAAAAGAATTATTTTGAAACAATACTAAGATTATTAACTTAGTCTCACACATTGCTAATTTAGCTTTTGCGTAGGGAAAAAACAAGTCTGAACATATCGAGAGGTCCATTGTCTCATTAACTTAATTTGTGAACTAGTTAAAGTATGCATAGACCAGTTTGTCTGGTGGCGCTTTCACCATGCTTATGGGATTCAATTACAATTACAAAATAAACGCATTATAAAAGTCACTTATGCTTTGTTTTTCTCTAAAATGCACGTGTCGCCTCGCCTCGACTGCGAGTATGAAGTAGAATGTGACTTGTGAAGAAATCTGAGTCTTCCAACAAAGACCCCGATTCTGTTTAGAGTACATGCACAATTTCCACTGGAGAAAAGCCTAAATCATATCAAGGGTGCTAGGCATTCATGGCAACCAAGTCGTAATAGCCCTCGTTTAACAAATAAGTTGATTGGAACAAAAAAAAAAAAAAATGTTCTTTTTAAGGCATCACCACCCTATGAATATTTTAACACAAGTTCTGTACCTTCCACTAGTATACTAATTGTCACCTTGTTACCCTTTGAGACCTTTCAAATTTAGAAGTGTGATGTATTCTTCGAGCTTGATTAGTTAATTTGAATTTGATCTTGTGAACCTTCACTTTTCTATTTTTATTAAACAATCAATTACGACTAATTTTCCATAAAATTGATGTGTAATTGTCTCCACATACAAATACTTGGATTTGCACAAGTGATCACTAATATAATTGATAAATGAAGAATGTTATCTAGTACCCTGTGTTATTAAAATTGGTCCGACTCAAGCGATTGGCGCAATAAATCGGTGACCCGAATCTTATTTCGGGACGAGCAAGCTCATACCATGTAAATGCAAGTGATCCGGTCAAAAATTGGATTTGACCGGGTCAACTAGCTGGTTCTATATAATTATTGGGCCGATTTAGCCCGATTGATTTTTTAACTAAATTTCAAAACTTTTCTCCATCAAATTTCAAAGGATTAAAAATTTGAACGCTTGACCTCTAACTAACTAGAATATAACCTTATCACCAAAACAGGCAACACTTTGTTGTCCTTTTGCGTAATAAACTATATCTAACCTACAAACAATTTGCTGTCTTCTAAAAATATTTTTAATAAAAGTAAAATTTTCATTCATTTTGTAATACCAAATAATTATTTTATATACTTATTTTGTTTGAAAATTTTAATTTTAACTAAAATAAATTGAATAGATAATACACGTAAATTATTGGTCAACTAATGAATGATTTGGACTTCACAAAAAGGGAAAATATAATATACAAAATTATAAAATCAAAATGTAACTATTATCACTAATAAATGAGTTCAAAAAATCATTAATTTAAAGGTATAAAATTAATTAATAACAAATAACTTGAAAAAATTAATTGTCTCAAAAAAAAAAAAATTCATACTTCAAAATTTTTTAAATAATTTTTAAGTAATGACCCAATATTTCGACCACCGATTCATCGGTCCGACCAATAATTCGATGACCCAGTACTTTGACCGAGTCAATGTTCGTGTTGGGTCTAATAATTATGCTAGCACCAGTGGTGCTACAACACTAATTTTAATGATTTGATATGATAAGTTCAATGAGATGTGCAATTAAGTGAGTCATTTAATTGTACATTTCATTTAATGTCACATTAGTGTCTAGTATTTTAACACTAATAGTGCTAAATAACATTATTCGTGATAAATATGCAACATTAATATCAGCATAATTTAATAATAAAAGAAAAAAAATAGAGTATCCAAAAAAAAGAAGAGAAGAGAGGAGAAAAAGACATGAATGGAATATGTGTGATGCGTGAAATTCTTGATTAGAATCTCAAGTTGTTGAGACGGAACTATTGTGAGGGTGCTGTCAAAAATGTACACCAAGTTCGATCCAGAATGTAATTGGTCTGCTTCAATTCTTGCGGGGTAGTGGACATGAGACTTTTCCCTTAAGGTATGAAATAGAGAAATTAGGTACATTGTTGATTTATGTCTCATGTTTGACCACTGTTAATTTTGACTAAAAACGTGACATTTTTAACTTTGTGCAATAATTCATCTGATCATTACACGTGTCTGTCTTCTGGCTTTTGGATTAAGGACATTTGGGCTGTTTTATTTTAAAAGGTGTTTAACCCTTATTTTCACGGAAAAATTAGAGATTAAGTATCACTTATTTCAAAACTATGAATAAATATTTTAAATTTTAAAAATTAGTATTAAAATTTATTTTTGATTTAATTAATTAATTATACATTTTATTAATTAAATATATTAAGCTCACAAATTTATATAATTTGATCACAAATTAACGATTTAATTAGTCACATATTATTTTTGATTACAAATCATAAATTTTATGTTACAAATTATTTTACTTTCACATTTAAAAAATTTTATAAGTCAATTTATTCATTAGTCGCAAAAAAAAAAAAATTTATACGTTACAATTTATTATCGATCACAAATCACAAATATTATAAGTCACAACTTATCATACAGTCACAAATTCTTAATAAAAAATTTTATATGTCACAAATTATCTTATGATCAAAATTAAAAAATTTTATGGGTTACAATTTGTTTATCGATCACAAATTAAAAATACATACGTCACAATTTGTTTATCGGTCACAAATCACAAATATTATAAATAACAATTTATCAGATAGTCACAAAATTTCAAATAATCGATCACAAATTAACAATCTTTTAGGTTACAAATGATTTATTGGTCACAATTTATTCTTTTCATTGATCAAATATTGTTTATAGATCACAGATTAACCAATTTAATGATGACCACAACCAACACTTGTAACCATCACCTGACCACTCCCTCCAACAGCATCGTCGCTACCGTCGCTACCAGAACCACCATCCCACCTCTCGACAGCAACATCATCTCAAATAAATCAACACATCGCGAAAAAATACCACCATTTCTCGCCAAATCCACTACCATCTCTATAGACCCATAGCCACCAACATCTAACCATCACATGCGACCCCACTCAACCACCACCAAAAAATTAGATCTAAAATTATTAGTCACACAACACAACACCGCACCATCACTGTAGCACCATACCCAACAACTGGTGACCACCACCACACCCAACCATAGCACACAACACCCCAACCACACAACCGCACCCAACTACCGTCACCACCAAATCCACAAAATTGCCGCCATCGCTGCCAAACACCACTAACAAATCATATCCACAAACACCATCATTACAACGCCATTACCAAAACTAGAACATCACAACATATCCAGAACCAGAACATCAACGTAGATCCGAACCTTTGTTGAGAATGAAATCCAGTAAATCAGAACATGGCGTCTTCCCAGCATCGTCATGTGGAGAAGCAGCCTACAGAGACAGGCTGCACAGCTACACCTGTCGCAGTACAATGCACCCGTGGAATAAATAATTCGTGAAGAGTCTTCGAAGGTGAAGGAAAAGCTTAACTATGGCATACTGTGTGAAGAATCGTTAGCTGCTAATATGTGAAGACTGCAGAGTTGAGATTTTAGAGAGAGAAACGATGGGCAGAATGGAAGATGAATTAGGGTTGAATTGGATGAGGTTGGAATCAGGGTTTCATTTGTTTTAATTTTATCTTTTTAAAAATTAAATTATTAAAATTTTAATTATCATTTGATTTTTGCAATAAAAACTTGTAAATCTAAATTTTAAAATTCTGGTATGATGTAATTTCCACACACATTGTTTGGGCTGCTTTGACATTTTCTATTGTTTTCTCTCTCAAAAGTTTTCTTACGGATTTTCTCCATAAAATCTTCTATAGATTTTTTTTATTGTCTATTTAGGCCCTTTATGGTGACCATTATTTTTAAAATAACAATATTTTGGATAGTAAGCTTTAGGAAAACTTGCAGTTAAAAAGTAGAAAAAAATTTGGATTCACGTGTAAAATAATTTGTTGTGTGAACGTGTGATTGAAAATGAGTATGTAGAAAAAAGAGCTTGAAAATAATAGTTGTAAAACATGGGGACAGTGTAGGCTAGAGGAGAGTCTCTGTATCTATTGTTGTGAACAGTGATTTGTAAATTTTGTGAGGTTAGAAAGAAATTTGATAATTTCTTCGAATCTTTGTATTATGCTATTCTTGATTCTATTCGTACTAGAGCCTAATCTACCTTGTAAATACTCAATGGATGAATAGTATTTAGAAGAACATGAACATTCAGATCATTTGTGGGTACAAATTCTTATGTTGATTCTTTAATTTTCTACAAGTTTTGTTTAAGCATTTTAGGGTTAAAAAACGTTGATTTGGGACTAACATGCATATTTAAAAAAAACTAAAATGTGATGTATTTTTTATAAAATATTTGTGTAAACATGTGATGGCATTAATAATTATCCACGATGGCCAATGAGATGAGAACTACTTGATATACACTCCACGTAGAGCACCACATGATAGGCCGTTTACCCTTACAGGGTGTCTACCACTATAAGGCCCTCTACGTTCACATGGCCGTCGCCACCAATGGGTCGTGACCACCATGAGGTCGCCTACCACTATGAGGCCGTCGACGCCCATCATGGCGCCACCACCATGAGGCCCTCTACGTTCACATAGGCTGTCTACCACTATAAGGCTTCCAACAACCATGAGGTCGTCGACCACCAAGAGGCCGCCTACCACCCTGAGGCCGTATACCAATATTAGGCCGTCGACCACCATGAAGTTGCCTACCACCATGAGGCCATCTACCACCATGAGGCCTTCTATGTTCACATTGGCCGTCTACCACTATGANAGGTCGCCTACCACTATGAGGCCGTCGACGCCCATCATGGCGCCACCACCATGAGGCCCTCTACGTTCACATAGGCTGTCTACCACTATAAGGCTTCCAACAACCATGAGGTCGTCGACCACCAAGAGGCCGCCTACCACCCTGAGGCCGTATACCAATATTAGGCCGTCGACCACCATGAAGTTGCCTACCACCATGAGGCCATCTACCACCATGAGGCCTTCTATGTTCACATTGGCCGTCTACCACTATGATACCATCGACCCCCATGAGGTCGCCTACAACCATGAGGCCATAGACCTTCATGAGACCGCCTACCACCATGAGGCCATCGATCACCATGAGGCTGTCGACCACCATGATGTTGCCTACCACCATGAGACAGCCTACCACCATGAGACTGTTGACCCCATGAGACTGTCTACCACCATGAGGCCATCTACGTTTACATAAGCCATCTCTACTATAAAGTCGTCGACCCCCCCATGAGGCCGCCTATCACCATGAGGCCCTCTATGTTTATATAATTCGTCTACCATTATGAGGCCAATGCTATACTTAACCATATAATTGGCAATGAGCTGGATGGGAACCACTCAACGACAAATGTTGGCACAACCAACCGCTTGAGGAGTGTGGGTAATCTCATTAGAATGTGGGGGGAACTGAGAAGATTTACGTGGGACACGTGGCACCATTAACTGCTGAACGTGTACGTTGCATCAGGTGCTTATAAATACCCTTAAGGTGAAAAAGGTATGGCTCTCCTGAAAACTGAACTATTTGAATTCCAGTTATACTCTCTTCATACTTTCCTAAATCAACTTCTGATTCTCATGCCGGAGGTACACTGGGGAGAAAGCCCCGACCTCATTTTGCAGGTAGCATTCACTGATCGGAGTAGTCGAAACACCCTACATGTTAGGAGAACGTGAAGGTCTATCTCGCTACAATTCCATTTACGCTGTCTGTGGGAAACTACTGAACAAAAAAGCTATGTCAAGGACACAGATTTGGAGTGAAACGCGTATGGTCGAAAATGCTTTGTCGGAAGGGGTCGCAACCCTCCACCGCCACCGCAGTATGTGACACATAGCCAATTCAGTACCTTGAAAATTCAATGGCATCCATGAGGCCCTCTTGCAGAGTCAAACACAAAAAGCCGCAGCCCCACCACAGAGCCCATAGGAGGCCGTACGCGAGGAATCACCCCAAGTGGTGCAAACAATTATCTAACTTGTTACTCAGCCAACAATGGAGGACTTAGGGGTTGCATTTTCATAGATTTGCCGACCTATGATGGACTTGGAAAGGATGATGGAGGAGATTATGGCCCAGAAAATAGATGATGCATTAACCAAGAGGAAGGATAAGCGAAAGTAAATGGTATTGGAAGAAGATCTTTTTGTCCCTGAAATCATGGTATTTCCCTTATCGAAAGGCTTTAAACAGCTGATGATAGAAGCATACGATGGAGTCACATATTCGCTTGATCACTTGCGGACATTCGTTGATTTAATGAGGCTCTATATAGCCCCCGACGCAGTGATGTGTCGGTCCTTTCCCCGGACACTTAGGAGAAAGGCTAGAGACTGGGTAGCCACCTTGTCACCCAAGTCAATAAAGATTTTTGATGAGCTTTCCAGGAGTTTTGTGGCATACTTCTTGAGTAGGAAAAGGAAGCGGAAGACGGCCATTGGATTGATGTAGGTTGTGCAAGAGAAAGACGAATCTTTGCAAGAGTACTTGGTTGTGTTCAGCCAGGCGACACTTAGTGTAAAGGACCTTCAAATGTCTGCAGTGGTAACAATGTTAATGAATGGGATGCGGAATCGGGCCTTTAAGATGTCACTCCCCAAAATTGATGCATGACCTGTTGAAAAAGGGTGACAAGTAAGTTGATGCAGAGGAAGGAGAGAAGGTCACTAAAAATCTCAGGGAGGGATGGGAGACAAAAGATCACAAGCGAAAGATAGGTGATAAGCGAAAACCCATTAATAAAGACAAGCTGAGGAATGAGCACATAAACATGGGGTACACTCAGGATAGGTCGGTTAGGGAGAGGCGAGAGGAAGTTAAAGGCTTCACCCCTTTAAATACTCCATGGGCCAAGATATTGATGGAAGTTTGAGACATGCAAGAGCTCGACTGGTTGAAATCGATGGCGAGGTCTACCAATAAGAGAGACAAGAGCAAGTACTATCATTTTCGTAAAGACTATGGGCACGACACGGAAGAATACATCCATTTGAAGGAGAAGATCGAGCTCCTCTTGAGCGAGCGAGGTTTTTTGACTAAGTACACGAGGAATGATCGAGGCAAGTAGAAACTTGATGACTGACCACCGCCCAGGACCGGTGTGATAAATGTGATTATTGGAGGGATCGCAGCGGGAAGGACACAAACTCGGCTAGAAAGAGCTATGCACCCACAGTCGGGGTCTGCTTCATTCAGAAAACGGCCAGGTTCAATCAAAGCATCATTTTCCTAAACCAACTAAGGTATGTCTCTCTTGAAACCCGAACGGTTTGAATTCCAATTATACTCCCTTCCTACTTTCTTAAACCAACTACCGATTTTCAAGCCGGGGTACAAATGGGAAGAAAGCCCTGATTTCATTTTGCATGTAGCATTCACTGATCGGAGTAGCCGGAACACCCTACACGTCAAGGAGAACGCGAAGGTCTATCTCGCTACAATTTCAACCATCAAAACTCTCATGGTTTAGGCATTATTATTTGAAAAATGCTATGAGTACATAAGTGTACTCGTAGGGGTGTCCATTGGACACCCAGTGCTCCCTGACGCCTAGCACAACTCTTATTATTTTCAACAGAGATTGTTGATTTCAAGGTTTAGGCTTTATAATTTTCTTCCATGTTGTCATTTATATGCTTTTCTATGATTTTTATAAACAATTTGAGATTAGTGTAACCTTTACACTAGTTTTTGTTTTTTGGTTAGAACATTGCATCTATTGAAATAGTTACGTTCTGTGTTTTATCATAAAGTTACATATTATGTAGTGTACTAGATAATAATGTTATTAATTATGATGTGAGTCACAATATACTAGCCCAACTTTTTTGTGTAGAATATATTTTAGAATAGTAGATTGCTAGAAATGTATGGTTAAAAATGAAGGAAAAATTTTTAGGTTGCGTGTAATATTATTTTATTAAAAAATGCATGATTGAGAAGAAGAGAGAAAAATATTTTTTGAAAAAATTTGGGATCAAACAAGGTCACTATTGTTGTTAATTTTTATGTTTCTGTAATTATTTTGTTAGTTGTAAATGTATATTCTCTAACTTCAATGTTAATTGCAATTTTATTTATAGCGCTATGAGCAACAAACGACCTTGTAAAAAATATCAATGTAGTAGACCGAACGAGGATATGTTTGAGCTCTCTTTTTGTGTAAAATGAGTTTTGTAATAGTTATTTTTTGAATAATATGTTATTAAAAAGTAGATGTGGTTAAAAATATTTTCGAAAAAAAAATGAATTTTTAGAGAATGAACTTCAAGCAAGGGCTTAAGAAGATTGAGGAACCGAATATTAAATATCTTTTGTTTTTTTTATTATTATTTTTCTGGTCGGTGTTTGTATGGGATTTTTTTTTAATAAGGTATATGCGTATTGAAGTGATGTCATGAAAGATGACTTCTAAAGCAAATGTTTTTTGCATCAGAAATATGCTGTAGCCGACTGTGGGACCTTGTTTAGAACATAGAGGTTAGATCTCTGTCATGTAGCTTTGATTGAGGTGCCCAAGCCACCTTGGTCTCGGGCCAAAACGAAGTGACGTGGAGTGTTAATTTTAAGAGTGTGTTTGAATCACATTATTTTAAAAAAAATATTTTGAAATTTTTTTCATAAAGTAGATTGATGAAAAATTTATGATTAAAAAAGAAGAACAAGTTATCGATATGATTTAAAATATTATTTTATTGAAGAATGTGTGATTGAAAATGAGTAGAAGAATGAAAATTAAAATTTTAATATGTACCAAATAGAGGCTAAATGACATCTCGCTATCTATCTTTTTTTTTTTACCTAGGTGGACCTTCGACGACTAATCCTGAGGTCTACGCATTGGCCCCTTAAGATGCAGACCAGGTAAACCGCGGAATGTGCCCCAAACTGGCCACTAATCTGCCTAAGTGTTAAGCGGGTCAACAAATGTTTACTCCTTGCCTTCTAGGAGAACTCTTGCCTTCCAGAAGAAATCGTGTCTTTTAGAAGAGAGCCTGCCTTCTAAGAGCCCTACCAATTGAACTTGCGACCTCTGAACTCTCGCAACAAAGAGCCACGTCATTTGCCAGTTGGGATGTGCCATAGGGGCATCTTGCTATCTTAGTTGGTAGTCACATGACCTACCTCATTGGACTAGGTGTAATAGAATTCCTGATCTTGTGGGACTCGTGATGATAACTAAACTATCACACATTTGATCTTAGATTCCAAAAAATAATGGATGTTTTTGTACTGTCAAAACACTCCACCATTCTCACTTTCGCAATTATGTATATAGTTTTCGTTTCTCGTTTTTTAATATAAGGGGTTAAATGCATGAATAGTACATGAATTTTACCCCTATGCCTACGTGAACTCAATTTTGTATCTTCCATCCGTACATGAATTAATTTCACAAGTCAAAACTAACTGAACAATCCATGTGCCTAATGGAGTGCATACATCAATGGCGTTACTAACATTTGGAAAGTTAATTACTTAAATGGTACAAGAACTTCTGTATCTATATGTGAATTTTGTCGCATGTACCAAAATCATAAATGAACTCAAATTTATATTGAACCATACATGAATTCACAAATTATACATAAATTACTTTATAACCATTTGAATTATAAATAAATAAAAAAATGAGTGGTGGATATGTGGATAGTAATATTAATAATTTTACAAAATGTGTGTGTAAAAATTGATTTAATCGTTTATATACATAAGCCAAACATTGATAACTCCTTGACAGAACCAGGTCTATAGTTTATTAGTCTACTTGAGATCAATAGCTTGCCAAAAAGGCAAGAATTATTGCATTAAGAGGGGTGTTGTGGATTTTAGTTCAAGAATTGTTGTGATTTTTTTTAAACCTCAACAATATTAACTATATAGTTAAATTATCTTGTCACACTATCTGATTCATAAGAATTAAGTTTATTGTACACTCTTAGTGTATGCTAAGTATATTTCGTACACATTTTTAAGTCATTGAATTAGAGTATTTGTTAGTAATTTGGATGAGTTATAACTTAATTTTGTGTTAATCATGTTTATTAGGTTGAATTCGATGCAAATTGGTAGATTTAGAAGAAAGGAACGAAAAATGGACGAAAACGAAGAAAATTCAAAGTTTGGGGACCAAAGTGTAAACATCCATTAGTTGATTCGGAGCACAAAATGATGATCAAAGATCATATATGATCAATTGGATGTAATTGAAAGTCAAAGGAGTGAAATATAATGGAAGTATTTTCACAATCAATTTTCAACCGAAAAAATTATGCTACAGATTTTTAGCCTCAACTTGAGACCCATTTTTCGGATAGCAAACGTTCAAATTGGAAATATTGTAGTTCTATAATAATTATATCCCTTTGAATTACCTTTTCAACGCAATTTAAATCATCTCAATCGGATACCTTTAGATAAAGTCGTGGCTAAAATACCAAAAGCGGTTCAGAGACGAACCTGCCCGCGCGATCAATTCATGGCTCGCGTGCACGACACTATTTTTCCCAACTCGAGAGCTTTTTGGTTCTACTACGCGTGCGCAGCAATTATACCGATGCACGCACACAGGTATATTTTTGAAGACGAATCTTTAGTTTCCTTTTACGATTCAGACTCTTTTGAAAACCAAATTGAAAGCGATTTTGACCTATTTCTTGACATTTACAAATAGAGAACGAGGGATACACATTGAGAAACCTTTCTCGCCTCTTTATACACTATAGTTTCATCAAAATTATCAAGAACAAGAGACTAATTACTATATTTTAAGAGAGGAGATCAAGCCTCAGCAAGGAATTGAAGGTCAATTACATCAAAATTTTGAAGAATTCAACATTGAACTTGAAGAAGAACATTTTTTGATTTATTCCATGAGTTGGATGATATTTTTCTATTATCCTTCTTGTAATTTATATATTAGCATGCTAGGCTAGATCCGCTTTTGTATTGGATAAAGATGAAACATATTTGTTATTATTTTAATTCA
>CAIGRK010080832.1:0-19002 GCA_903798315.1 Fraxinus greggii
GTGTGCATTGGCATGGTCGACGCTCTTAGTCAGGGTCCCCACCTGAGAAACTGACTCATGCAGCTCGGGCTTCAGCAGGTTGACGTGGATCTCGGCAGTGTCCAACTTTGAAGTGGCCGTTATCCATTTCTCCTCGGCCTCCTCCCCCTCCTTCTTGGCCTTTGCTACTTCAGTCTCCCATGTTTCTGAGGCTTTTAGCTTCTCCTCCAAGTCATCATTCTTTTTGCGAAGACACCTGACCGGGTCCTTGGCCACAGTGCGCAGACTTAACGCCCTAGCCACACAGGCATTGTTGGCAACCAGCAAGTCCTCGACTTCGCAAGAGGCTATGTGGTCGGCCCAGTCTTCAGTCCAGTACTTGCTGTAGACTCTAGCAGCCGTGGCATTTTCTGGAGGGAGCATCTCCAGCACAACTTCGGGGAGATCTTCGTCCTTGCTCCCCAAATAATCTACAACTTTGCCCCTAGCCAGAGCGCTAGCGGGCCTCTTCTGTCTCTTCCTCGCAAACCCCTCCGAGAAATATGTAGTAATGGGCACAATGGCCTTAGAGGTCGGCGGAACGGCCACGGTGACCCGCGCATCAGTTGGAGGGGGAGAAAGGACTACAGTGGTGGAGGCTGATGTAGAAATGCCAACCGTGGGGCCCGCATCTTCTTTGTAAAGAGGGAGGCCCCTTCCTCCGCTACGTTCTCCTCAGCAGGCTGCTGACCGGCCCTACTGAGGAAGAGCAGATGCTCCGAATGCTTCTTATAAGCAGCCGAGCTGGTCTTTAGCACTTTTACCTCCGCCACACTGTGATGGATAGTGGCGAAGTCAGGCCTCGACAGCCTCTTCTTCTCGAAGTCCTCTGCAAAAGGGAGAATTGCTAAGTAATAACGATTGGAAATATTGTAAGGGAGAACTGAGATAATGAGATTACTGCGGTTCGTCATCAACCCGTGCAAGACGAAGTGATGGTTCTGGTCTATGAGCTCCTTGTGACTCCTCTCTGGATGACGCGTCTGATAGAGCTGCTTGATTATGTCCCACTCCTTCTCAAATATCTAGCACCTCGGAAGAGAACCTACAAATAGCAAAATTTTTAAACCATAAGTAAAACCGGTCAAGTAAAATCAGATCAGAAAGGTGCTTACTAGCAGAGGAATAGGTCATTGGAACGGTCAGAGGCGCCACCGGATCATTTTCCATAGTGTCCCATGGGTCGATGTCCAGAATCACGAGCTTTTCCAGCTCTTTATTGAGGAGGGCGCCCCGACCACGAACGGCGGATGGGACCCCCAAGGAGCCAGGTAGTACCAGCCTTTGCTCGGTTCAACCCCAGTCGTAACCTTTGGAAAGAAGAGAGAGTGGAACACACTGAAAGGCATGTCCACCCCGATGCTGGTCCATCCCACAGCATCCACGTCCCCACCATCTGGGACCAGGACCAGGCGTTAGGGTTGAATTACATTGGAGCCAACCCAATGGACCTAGCACTAACCTAAAGAAGGGGTGGAAAGGGAGCCTTAGCCCGGCTAGAAATAGGTGGTCACTCACTGCTATGCACCCCGGCCTAGGGGTAGCAGGCTCTCTCATGAGGCTCGGGTCTGCTAAGTTGAATATCATGGGGGATCCAAAAAAGTTCCTACATTTTTCTATCTGTTTTGGGGTGATTTTAGATGGGCATTTGGACGCCCCCCATTGAATGGACGTATCTACCAGGGAGGATGGACGCCTCCAAATGTTTTTTCCGGACATGATAGCTTTATTCAGCTCGACAGGGGAAATCAATATATGATTTCTCAACGACGAACTCCCTTCGCCTTGCCCCTCCTCACTTACCCTCTCAACAGATTGTATGTCCGACATTTTGTGGATTGTCGAAGGTTTTAAAAGAAAAAGGGATGAAGAAACTGAAAATGCGAGATATTACCTAACTTGATGGGGGATATCGGTTCGTCCACCGGAACCTTCAAAGATGTTGTCGGAGTTTCTGATGATGCTCGCTGGAAAACTCAAGAAAGCATATAGCAAGAGTTTTTCTTCAAAGCAAAATGGAGGTTGTCGCAAAAGTAAAAAGCTTAGAAATGAAGGGGATGGGCCTTTTATGGGTGTTTTGGACTCGCCCCAACCGTTGGATCATCCGGTTACATTTGGAACGTCCAATGCTGAGGCGCAAAGATCTCCGTTGAAACCAAAGGTCATCTAAACTAATGGTTCTGATGAAGTTGTACAACCCACGCAAGACCTACCGCGTGGTCTTGAAGAATGGGAACCATCGCCATTATTGCCATTTATGACAAAATAAGGCATGTATTGGAAGCAAGCAGGCGCCCCCTTGATGTATCTTGGGAAGATGGGAAAGTTTTCAAATCATTGGCTCAAAGCCCAAGGTTGTCTTTTCAGAGTCCGTTGCTTCACTCTGTATCGCTTCGGGGTATCAGGATCAAGTTGCAACAGCTCTGCACAAGAGTTGCCAACTACTATCGCTTCGCCCAGATCAGGAAGTTACAACAGCTCTGCACAAGAGTTGCCAACTATTATCGCTTCGCCCAGATCAAGAAATATTAACAGCTCTGTACAAGATTTGCCAACTACTATCGCTTCGCCCAGATTAGGATCAAGTTGCAACAGTTCTGCACAAGAGTTGCCAACTCCTATCGCTTCGGCTAACAGACTGATATTTACAACTCTCCGCGGTCACCAACTCCTGCCATATCGTCACATTAGCTCGCGTCCCTACAGTCTTTTTAGAACTGCCAACCATTATCACTTCGAAGATCGCCCCTGTACACCCCAACTCGATAATCAAAATTGAAAGTCCTTGTACTATATAAATATCCATACATGGACTTGCGAGACTATTGTTATGGGCCTGTGTCAGACCTTCCACCTCGACGCCACGTGTTAATAGTTGGCCCACATTGTCGTCACGCGTTGACCGAGGTGATACGCATAGGGCGACCTGATTGTGTATACCGAAGGAATTATGATAGGGGAAGAACTGAGCATATGCCGCGGCAGGACCGAACTCATCTACGATTCACAGTAGATGCAAAGACCTGTGCTCCACTTCTACAACTCAGTGCCTGCCTCACCTCGCCACAGCAAAAGATCCCTTGTCCAGGGATCTTTTCATAGGTCAAATCCCTGACCAATGGGACGTGTGGCAGGACCTAAACGATCAATTCAGCTGCCTTTGTCAGAAGGATTCAATGCAAGCCAGCCTATGGAGGGACATATTGACACCTAGGATGTGATGGACTCTGAGAATTTGATGACACGTACATCCTCATCCAACGGCTCTCCTTTTTCCATCCTTAGTATAAATACCCCCCTTCTAATGCTAGAAGAAGAGATTAGAGTCAAAATTCTTCACACTATATTGGTAACTTGAGTATTACCCTTTCTCTCATACATCTATACTTGATTATTGCATATTTTATCCACCACCTTCCCGGCNTTTGTCAGAAGGATTCAATGCAAGCCAGCCTATGGAGGGACATATTGACACCTAGGATGTGATGGACTCTGAGAAT
Organism: Fraxinus greggii; assembly: GCA_903798315.1. Lineage (NCBI taxonomy): Eukaryota > Viridiplantae > Streptophyta > Magnoliopsida > Lamiales > Oleaceae > Fraxinus > Fraxinus greggii. The sequence goes on from CAIGRK010080832.1 coordinate 3,519, forward strand.
TTGATGACACGTACATCCTCATCCAACGGCTCTCCTTTTTCCATCCTTAGTATAAATACCCCCCTTCTAATGCTAGAAGAAGAGATTAGAGTCAAAATTCTTCACACTATATTGGTAACTTGAGTATTACCCTTTCTCTCATACATCTATACTTGATTATTGCATATTTTATCCACCACCTTCCCGGCGAGTATCCTACCACCGACGAACATTTTTCGGTTGAACTATAAACTGACTTGACCATCGGAGTACTCGAGGCCGCTCCCGCCCTATCCAGGAAAGGCCAGGGGTGACTAATGGCATGTTACGTGCGCAAGAAATAGTTGACTTGAAGACATCCTATTGACCACGTGTTCGAGCCATTTTTGGAGATCAACATATATAATGACGATAAAATGATAATCAATTCAGTCGATGATGGTCAAACCTTAACACCTTATTACAAAAATTGGACCACATTTTGTTCAACATAAGTTATGTGCAGAAAGCCATAGTAATTGTGACATTCGACAACTCGTTTATGTACTTTTTCCATGAAAGTAATAGATACATTCAATTCTATTCTTTAAACTACAGTTTAAAAAAAATATTTATTAGATTGAAAAAAAATAGTTTATAAAATAACAATAATAAATAGAACAAATATTGTAATATAATATTTTATATTGAGAAAAAAATTTAATGATATTATTTGGAGGTTTTACTATTTCAATGTTGTTTAGCACTTGGTTATTGTTGTTTAATTCAATTATTAATTTTTTTTTTCCTGAAACGCATTCAAGGCATGTCGATTAATTATTACCATGCATGTTCGATACTAGTATTTTTGTTTATGATTCTTTTGAATTTTTTCTTATCAGTCCAAAAAGCTATATGCATATATGGTATGACTGTCCACCCAACACCCAAATGAAGATATCTTACAACTCAAACCATTCAAGTCATGACACCTTAAGCGTCGAGTGAATCTACCTAATAGCGTTTTTAAGATATCATGTCTTAAATGGTTTAACATCCGAAATACTGTGATTTTAGTGAACACTCATATCTCATGTGAATATAGATGCCCTACTAAAGTCTCACATCACTCATAGAAAAGTAATAATATGAAATGGTACAAAAGAACCCATATACATAGTTATCAAGTTACTTGAAAATTAGAGCCAACAAGAATGAAACCATCTGGTTTTTAAATAATTTTATCGATTTGTTTTGGTAAAATATAAAAGAAAAAGAAATTGAAGCAAAAAATTTAAATATTTAATCCATTTAATTAATTATTTAATGCAGTATTATTAAATACACAATCTACAAAGTCATCAAAGCTGACGTTGATACGTTGCCAAATTGTTGGTGTAAAGTATGATTCCGTGCTATAAATTTTAACGACAAGGATATGACTGGAATTTTGCATTTATTTTGATTCCTAATGTTGTCTCCACTCTACCTAATATTTAATTCTTTATTAAGAAAATTAAAGTTAGGTTCCCAAATTTTATAAACTATTCGACTTAGGTTCCTAATAACTCGATTCTATAAACTATTATAAGTATCTAAAATTTTAATGAATTCATTGAGTTTCTACATCGATCCTAAATAATTTTGAGTCCAACATTGGGCAATGTATCAACGATACTAGATTGATCTAAGTCGTGAACCACAAAGAAATCGAGAAGACAAAATTCATTGGTTTTAGAAGGGTTGAGGAACCCCCAGGTGATGATGGTCTACTTGGGGATGGTGAAGTGCGGCAAGAGTTCGATGTGATTGTGTATTCATTTTTTTTGTTTCCTTCACATTCTGTTTCTTGGCGACGAATTTACTAAATCACTTTCGCCCTCCCAATTGGCCTAATGCGCAAGGCATGTGCCACTTTAACGGTAAAATAAACTATTTCTATAGAGTAAGAACTCACATGCATCAAAATTGAAAGTTCAAGAACTCGTGTAATCAAATATTGATTAAGAATGCTCAATGCTCATTATAACGATAAGAGTCCGTTTGGTATATCTGTGTGAATAAAGCTTTCGTCAATATTACTTATAGTAGAAGATCGTTTTTTTTTCTCATAAAGAGTTGTCATAAAAAAATTGGTTGTTAATTTGAAAATTGATGTCAACATTAAATTGACTGTTTGGCAGCCTCATAGTAAAACTGCTTATTCACTAAACCTTAATTAATTTCTATATATCTAATGATTGTTTCTTTCATAAATAATCTTATTTGAATGTATTATATTCATAAATACACTTTATTTGTATATATTGTACAATATCCTCAAAAACAATATTTTAATCAATTATCATGCCACAATTATTTAATATATATTTGTATATATTTTTTTTAAAATGATTAAATTATACGAAATTTATGTTATCTATTTTAACACACTAGCACATGATAAATTTGTCACTTCGTATATAAAAAAATAAATAACAACAATTTAAAATGATAAAATATTAAAATAAAAATTAAGACAAAAATATGTCATAAACAATTTTAAAAATTATTTAAATGATACAAAATATTTTAACACCATAGACCTCCTCTTCTACTAAAAGTTCAAAGTACCCTCTTTTTACATTTTAATAAAGTTCTTAACCGACATTTAATAAAGGCTATTAAAAATCCTCTCTTTCAAATTATAGCACCCCCTTTGTCGTCTCCGACCACCTCTCTCTTCTCTCTTTCAAATCTAGCACTTTCATTTCGTGCTAACGAATTTGATAGTGTAATGAAGGGTTTTCATATATATTTCATATCTAAATCGATTTATATGTATAACTTCAAACTATAACTTCAAACATAAAGCCCATGCCATCACCTTTTCTCGAACGTCAATGGCGATGAGGACCAGCAACTCCTTCGATACCACAAATTGCGATTAGCAAGCACAACAAACCAGATCTTCAAATGCTTCACTAATCAGATCTTCTCCATTCATATCCTCTATCTTTGCCTAAAGACTAAAAATGAGAAATTATTGCAATGTCATTGTTTTAACTTGAAATGTTTGATGAAATTCTTTCAAAAGCAACAAGAAATCTTAATAATTTAATGAGCCATTGAATTGTAGTTGATGTTAATCCCATATTTTATAATCATTTCGGGTCAAACATACATTTTATCAATAAACTTTTTGAAATTCAGAAAATCATTTACTTGTCATTGCAGTAAGTATAACTCTCCAACCATTGTCTCAAAAAGAAAAAGGGGAAAAAAAGGAAAGGAAAGGAAAGGAAATGGAAAATCACACTAAAAAACAAACTTCTGATTTCTTCTCTCTTTCTCAATCATACAACGTATACAATACAAAAACAAGAAAATTATTTGATTGGTTGGATGACAGCTAAAGCAAATACATATATCTGCATTTCTCACACAATTTCTCGCCCACCAAAGAAATTTCCTTCGGCCTCGCTTCTCTCTCTCTCTAGATTTCTGTTCTCTCTAAATTCTCTCCAGCTGAAACCATTTCCATTTTTATTTTTCCTTCAGTGTTTTTTCCTTTATTTCAGTTTTCGTTGCTTGATTCTTGAATGAGCTTAAAAGGATAAGATTTTCTGTATTGGGCAAAGGCTGATATTTTTATTATTGTTTGGGGTAAAGATTGTCGTTATTGGGCAAGTTGGTCTGTGAGAATTCCATGAATTCGCCATTAAATTATCAATTTTTGAACCAGAAGATTGCATTTTTACTTTTAGCCAAATGGGTCTCGTAGAAATCCAGTCATTTCTGTTATACAAATTATTTGAGATTTTGTCTACTGTGTCTGTGAGAAATTAGCTAAAGATAAGAAAACCAAGTAAAAAAATAGCATCGTCGGTTCTAATAGAGACTACAATGCCCGATACGGAGTCGTGTTGTGAGAACTCTCGTCGTTTTGGAGATCTGAGAGGGGTTCAATGGCGTATAGATTTGGGGATTTTACCTTCTTCTCCTTCTGCATCTATCGATGATCTTCGCTGCGTCACTGCCAATTTTCGTAGAAGGTAAATATTTCTAACTCATAGTTATTTCAGTCAAATATCTTCGTCGATTTTGTATTTGCTTTTGTTTTCAAGATTGGAATTTTCCTAAATTGACTCAAGTTGTCTTTTTAATGTGTTTGAGCAGAGTTTTTGTGAAGTTTCACTTTTTTTTTTTTTTTACCGCAATTGCAATTCGACTGCCGATGATTCTTTGAATTTTTTTCCCCCTTTTTTGCCCTTTATTTTTTCATATTTTTTTTCTTTTAGTTATCAAGCACTATTGGTTAGGGAAGATTTTTTAGCGTTTTATTTTTGGGTTGTTTTTGACCAATAAATGGTTTTTCTTTTTCGACTATCTGATTGTCGATAGGTATTTTATTCCATGGCTGAATACATTTACAGCTTTTGCCTTTTTCGACAAGTTTTTATGATCCCGGGGCTTGAATCAACAATATAATTCTTTTGTTCATTAGATCATTGTGGTGTAATTTAATTTAAATAATAGGATCTAAATTGATTAATTGAAATGGAAAGTAGCAGCAAATGTAATGGTCCGTCAATTAGCGTACGGACTATGCTTTTCTTGATTTCAGTGGAATAGTTATAACACGAATTTGGATTTCAATAACGTCGTAGGAGCATTATGCAATGAATATTCAATGTTATGGCAGTTTTATGTAAATAACATTTTTTGCTGAATATAGTTTACGATTTTCTGTAGATATGCTGCTTTGAGGAGGCAGCTTCTAGTTGATCCACAGATTTTGAAGGATGGAAGTAATTCTCCTAATCTGGTCCTGGACAACCCGCTGTCACAAAACCCAGGTAATATTTCTATATTATGCCTGAGATATGCTTCACTACATGACTTTGTTTGCAATTTATAGCATTATAAATTCCCTCATCTTTGAACATTTTCTATAGTTGCTTATATTTGAGTCTTTGAGTTTCTATGGTTGTAAACAACCTTTAGCGATTATTGAGCCGACAAACTAGCTTCAATTTAAGTTATCCATTCTGCCTTTATTTATCATACAGATAGCATGTGGGGTCGCTTCTTCAGGAAAGCTGAACTGGAGAGAATGGTTGACCAAGATTTGACGCGTCTATATCCTGAACGAGGTAGCTATTTCCAGACAGCTAGATGCCAAGGCATGTTAAGACGAATTTTATTACTTTGGTGCATTAGGCATCAACAGTATGGATACAGACAAGGTAGGTTAATTTGTATTCTATTTCTGATGCTTCTACTTACATCAGTTATGTCGCCTACTTATCCTTCAAACATAAGCTCCAAGTTGGTTTCATTAGAGCAAAGGGCAACCCTTTGACTTTCTAAAACTGAAGTTTGAAATTATTTCGATATACACTGTTGGAACGAATCTATTTGCAGGGAGCTTATTGATCTGTTATTTAACATTGCTGTATGAACTACTATATCTCCGTGTCAACATATTTACACTACATCATACCATATACCAGATGTAATATATTCTGGAAATATCATGTTTTGTCTAGTTATTATCACAGCCAAATTGATTTTTTAAAATCGTCTTTAGCTCTAAAGTAAAGCATAAGGCTAAAGATTCTTTAATACCTTCCCAAAAAATTTAAAACATGGCTAAATTCTCATTCTTCGTACTAATTGATTCCTTCATGCTTTCATTCACAGGGATGCATGAGCTATTGGCACCGTTGTTGTATGTTCTTAATGTTGATGTGGAGCGTCTTTCAGAAGTGAGGAAAGCTTATGAAGATCACTTCACTGAAAATTTTGATGGCTTCTCTTTTCATGAAAATGACTTGACATATAAGTTTGATTTTAGGAAATTCTCAGAATATTCACAAGATGGCACTGGAAAAGAAAAAGGTTCTGTGAAGGCTAGCAGTCTTAGTGAACTTGGTTCCATGACGCAAACCATTGCTTTGCTAAGTGACGCCTATGGGGCAGAAGGAGAACTTGGCATTGTCGTATCAGAGAAGTTTATGGAACATGATGCTTATTCTATGTTTGATGCTTTGATGAGTGGGGCTGGTGGAGCTGTTGCCATGGCTGATTTTTTCTCTACTCCGTTCGGGAGTCGGAGTCCCCATAATGTGTTCCCTCCTGTAATTGAAGCTTCTTCCGCACTATATCATTTGCTTTCCGTTGTTGATTTGCCTCTTCATAATCATCTTGTTGAACTAGGAGTCGAGCCCCAGTATTTTGCACTTCGCTGGCTAAGAGTCCTATTTGGTCGTGAATTTTCACTTGAAGATCTTTTGGTGATCTGGGATGAAATTTTCTCTCGGGAAAATACCAAGTTTAAGAAACCAGCTGATAATGATGCAGAGTCCGACTTTAGAGTGCTCGATTCACCTAGGGGTGCATTCATTTCCGCTGTTGCTGTTTCAATGATACTTTATTTACGGTCTTCTTTGCTTGCATCAGAGAATGCTACCACCTGTCTTCAGAGATTGTTGAATCTTCCGGATGATTTAAATATTGTTAAGCTGACAGAAAAGGCAAAATCTTTGCAGATTCTGGCAGTAGATGCTAATAATTCAACTTCCCTGCCGTATCATCAAGGGTTGCATGACGGGAGTAAATTAGGGATTACTAGGGCTCATAGCCTTTCTTTAGATTCAACTTCTCCTAGAACTCCACTGAATATAGTTCCCGAGAGCTACTGGGAAGAGAAGTGGAGAGTGTTTCACAAGGAAGAAGAAAACAAGCAACATGATGTCGAAAAACAAGTTCCAAACCGCAGAAAGGGTTGGTCAGAGAAAGTAAGATTGCGCCTGTCTAGAACTGAATCTGACCCATCCTCATCTAAGGTTTGTGAAAGAAAAAAAGTCCACAAGCCATCTGTTAGGAGAAATTTGCTAGAAGATCTCGTAAGGCAGCTTGGATTGGATGAAGATGCAGATATAATACAGTGCGATGAAGATAATGACCATGAGGATCCAGTTGAGGACAATAGACAAGATGTCACCCACGAGAGTGAAAGTGCTGAGAGCGAAGAGAACTCTTTCAATTTATCAGATTCACCAAGTCCAATTCACGGAATTAATGATCACGAGAACGAATCAGAAAGTAGCAGCGTTGGTTCAAACATATGCATTGATGAAAATGACGCTGAATCTAGTAATGATGAATCGCACAGGACTAACCCAGAATGCTTCCCTCTTCCTGTCTCAAATTCCCCGGATATTATCGCTCTAAAATGTGGACAAAATGATGGTTCTGTTAGAAAATCAGCAACTGACATGAAGGAACGAAAACTTCTATCTGGTACACTTCAATGGTTATGGAAATTTCGGCGGAATAAGAGTGAGGAAACATCTGAGGGAGCAGCTGCTTTTGAAGACGAAAAAGCTTTGAACGGTCGAAGTGGTCAGAACAACGTAGTTGACTCTGAGTGTGATAGCTCTTCTGGAACCAGCAGTGAAGAAACAGTAGATCGTAATTTGATGGTTAGCTTTAGGAATCTTGGACAAACCATGCTTGAGAACATCCAGGTACTAATCTCACGTAACACTCTTCCACTAATTACGAATTAATTGGCAATGGCTTTAACTGTCACTAAGACATTCTTTACTTGCCTAACAGCGATCTCTATATCTGAAGTATCGGTGCATTAATATAAAATTATAAACTAATCCAATTCTTTGTTATTCAAAGCTTTTACATCTCTTATAATACAGGATTGACTTTGAAGCCACACGGATGTTTGTCTGCAAGCTTAATTATACACATCATTCACTATGAAATTTGTTCCCCAAAAGACTCAAAAAGTGGTGTGAATGTACTCTTGAAGTTGTGTATATGAAACTGTAAAGGATATAAATTTTCTGTCTAGGAAGCAACCTAATGTGTAGTTTTGCACATATGACAATGACTTCAAAAGATAAAGTTAAATCATTAAAGATCAAATTAAGACATCATTTTAGATGATGTGGCATATCAAAGGTACTTGTTTACTAGTATGAGTTTCAATTCCTTTGATACTTTAACATGATTTAGATGTACTGCTCTTTAATCTCATATTGTTCATATTAGATGTTCCTTGAGCATCGTTGTCACCTTTCGCTTGCCTCGCAGGTGATCGAGTCTGTTTTCCAGCAGGATCCTGGTCAAGTGGGGCCCTTGGAGAACATGTCGAAAAATACTCTCATTGGCAAAGGACAAGTTACAGCCATGACAGCTCTCAAAGAGCTTAGAAATATCAGCAATCTTTTATCGGAGATGTGATGTGAAGTATATACGTATATACATTTTGTAATTGTTTCTATCTGGAATGGCAGAATAAACGGTCCTTCGGCCTTTTCTATTTTTACCTATTAATTCAAATTTTGATTATGTATTGTAGACAGTATTGTAAATACAAATAATGTAATTGAATTCGTAATGCATGCTATTGCAGATAATCTGGATTGATTCCTTATTCGGTTCTAGAACAATTTATATATTGATATGGGACGCTGCAAAGCATTTTCAAACTCGATTTTATGGTCAAATTTACGATCAACCAAGTGGAGCGAATCAAGAGATATACATATTCAAGTTACCAAAGGCTATTTTGTCCAGCTTCTCACAAAGAATCAAAAAATATAAATGAATAAATTGAGAAAAAATTGACCTCTAAAGCAATGTATGGTTTCCCTGTGGAGGCATTAAACTTGGTGAATGGATGAATGGATCTCCAAATGGGTTTGAGGATACCATTTCTGGTGGTAGTTGCTGAGAATATTGTACTGGATTTTGATTGGGTACTAACATCATCGTATTTTGCTGCTGTTGCTGTTGCTGATGCATCATCATATGTTCTTGTTGGGACATCATTGTCATTTGCACATTTATTGGAGGTGCAACGCTATTTGACATGGCAAAAGGGTCGTGTTGCTCGAATGGATTTGATGCTGTCATTTCGTATCCATATCCTGCACTATAACCTGCGTTCTGCAGCTGTATTTGTCTCCGTGAAGCATCATCTTCGTACAAGCTGTCAAGTAATAGCTTATCGAACCCGCCAGCCTAACACAAATATCGTCTTGGTGAAAATGTAGAGTTATACAAATTGTAGCATAATGTATGTATATAAAGACAAAAAGAACCGACCAATTTGGTTTCGGCTGCTTGGCTTGTGTGGTTGCTTGGAGTGGTAACTAGAGCCAACTCCCATCCTGAAGTTTTTCCGATTTCACTCAACGCATTACTAGGTAAAGGTGGGTTATTGCCTGCAAAAATATTTCATGCAATATCTGTAAATTGTATGATCAAGCATTGACGGTATGTTTGTTGACATCGTTGTTCTTCAACATCTTAAAACAATAGTTGATGATAACTGAATCGTCCATTCATAAATGAACTTCCATATAAGCATGTTTGAGATAACTTCTACTTCTATTTGTTGTATAAGAATTTCCTGAGAAAGCTACGTTAAATTAACTTCCTTTAAAAACTCTTTTAATCAAGCAAAACGCTTCCAGAAAATTATTCAAATAGAATAAAAAGTAGCTTCTTAATCTCGAAAACAACTTTTGGCTTGTCAAAGCCCTTCCAAACGAACACTAAGTATTGGAATCGGGTGGACACATCCATATATAGAAACAGTCGGTTTTATAACGAAGAATACAACACACCTGGTTGAATAATGGAAAGAGCTAGTGCATTGTTTTCCTCTAATTCTACAGCTTTTGGATTTACTTCATTCAAGCCCTGCAGAAGATTTGCTCGGAACATAAGAAATTTAGATTTATTATAATAAATCCTCGAAATAGAGAGAGAAAACACTAGAAAGATAGAACTTACCAGCAGATCAACAGGCTCGTCCGCGGATATTAATGGAGGAATTTCATCTTCATTCTTAGTCTGATGTTCCTCTGGTTCATCAACCTGTTCTTTATTCTCAACTTCTTCAACTTGTTTATCTTCTTTAGGGGCTCGTTCTTCAGGTTCTTGAGGTTCCTCTTCTGTTTCTCGATACTCCTATAACAGCAATGGCAAAATCCAAACACAATTCTATTACGGTCCTTGCTCATAATATCCATCATATCAGCGAAAATGTAAATAGTCGAGAAATGCAAGTTATATGGCAGCCTATGCCCACAACAAAACTTATTCTTGAATAGTTGCCTTTGACTTGATGTAACCTCACGACACAAGGTTGAATGAAGAACTCGTTGAGGCAAATAAACCAAAGATTTTTATCAGATCATAAACTAGAACTATACACCAGACACAGACAGTTCATCAACGGTTGAAAATGATAAAACCAGAAATACAAAAATTAAAAACATCGTACTTCTCGAAAAAAAGAGACTAAAAACATCATGTAGTGAAGGGATTTTTCTAACCAGTCTCTTCTTCGACATAGAACCTGTCTGCGGAGCTTCCTTTATATATTCCTCCATAGTTGAAAGGAAAGAGGGAGGAGGCTGTTTATTGAAGAAAAATGCACTTTTAAAGGTTTCTATTGACTCGAAATAGATCTTCTTTTCTTCTGAATGTGGGAAAATAACCTGTCTCAAGATCGGAAACTGAAATGTCCGAGCAAGATCCAAAGTTCTGCAGAAGCTATAAAATTCAGCTAGATGTTCAGCCTACACAAAAAGATATAAATAAGAAAACAACATAAAAAACTCAGCCATATATATCAGTTCGTCGACAGTAATAAAAGATCCTAAAATTAAGAGGACATATAGACCTGTTGTCCAGCTCTTTTATAAATGTCAAGAGCTTTGACAGCATCATATTTGGTCATATCGAAAAACTGTTGAAAAAATGAAGTTATTTATAGATAAAGACAGTTTTTCTATGCAAAAGATGGTATTCGGAGCGTCATACAGCATCATACCATATCGACAAGATTAATGATCCCATCATTGATAGCACAATATATTTTGAAGCTCTCTTTCAACGTCTGGATGATCAACAATTGCACTCATATTTCAGCATAGTAAGTTCAACAGATCATACGTTTTCACTACCCAAAACAATGAATTTTGTGCATACCAGGGCCAAGGCATACTGGATGAGATAGTTGTGGCAGGCTGCTCCTTCTAGCTGTAAAAATTCTGACAGATCAGATAGCCTTATTCACTGAAAAATATAAGAATTACTGATCATACAAATCAAAAATCGGAAGCCAATTAAGGTTCAATCTTTGGCACCTACATAACCTGTTGAACTGCTTGGAGCCTACTCATAATGTACACTTATCCCTAAACCCCATATCGACTTAATATTCCCACTATATGACTGATCTATCAGGGGCATTTTCATGGGCAAGAAAGGTGCTAGGATAGTAAAAATTTGCAATGGTAAGTGGACGTATCTCTCACATTGAAGGTGAGCTGCTGTAAATCTGTGTACAGTGTACCCATTTAAGAATTGGAGCTAATCCATTACATAACCAAGTTGGTCCAGGGAGCGTTCGAACATTACCTGACAACCAAGTAGGCGGTATAGGAGCTGTTGCAATGCAGGTAGCTGCACCAGTAGTTCTTCAGCATTCAAAAGACGTGTCCTACTATACACCTGATGCAACAAAAGTTAATGAAATTTACGCTCAAATTATTTGAAACAATTGAATTGGAAATGAGAATGTTGTTTATGATGCAAGAATACGACACCTTAGATATTCCAGGAACTGATTTTGTCGGTCTTTCTGACTCTATATCGTATTTTAAGGTCCTAAAACACTCGAGTCTTTCCTCCAGAAAGAGTGCATATGTTCGGACCCAAGCAGAGCAATCCCATGCTGCATCACAACTACCAAAATTTTAGATGAAACTACTTAATTTTCAAGTTTGAGAATAATATTGAATCCTCTTTTATGTAAACAAAATAAATTTACCTAGAGGGCTCGAATCATCCTTAAAATTTGATATTTGAAATAAATGTCCTCTGTGTGAGTAGTGTAGCAATTCCTCTCTAAAGGTAGGATCTCCCTCTCGTAATGCCCTATGAATGACTATCAAAGCCTTTATCGCAACCTATAATGCGATCATATATTAGCACACATTGAAGGCTGAACTGTAGTCTTTCATCAACAGTTGAATGCTCCTTTAGTAACATTTCTTTACTTAAATTAAGATTTTACAACGTGCATAGTCACATGTTGAAAAATTAATGGTTTTTTCTCAAGTATATGAGATAATTATGGATCCTATGCTTAAATAAAGATTTTCATAAGTTGATTTATCATCTATTAGACATTGCGCCTATCTTAAATTTTCCCGTCGTTAAAAATTACATATATATAATATATGTAACGGGAAGAGAAGCTTTACAATCCAATTGCTCGTTTTTGCCAATCTTCTTGAAAGCGCATGGATACAATAGGCAACGTCAGCTCTGGGTCGTGCCGCAGATGTAGCGGAAAAGATTTCTGAGACAAAAATTGGAACTAGAATTTCAAAACAAGTAAAATATACGCCTCGAAATTCAATTGATTCTTGACAAGCATGGCCTATTCTAATATATATATGATCACACACAAAGCACATTGATGCACTCACTTCTAACACGGTGTTCCTTTGGGGGGCATTCAACATGGTTGGTGGCCTTAACAATGGCAATATCCAAATCCTAGCAACAAAACCAAACACATTTTATCGGGCGAACGAAAATGTATCTATACACATTAACATAAACTCAATGCAGGGATTGAGCATACCTTGAATTCGCTATTGACCTTGGCAAGGCCAACAGTGGTGGAATCTTTAAGAGCCCCATAGGCTTTTCTAAAGCTTTCCATGTATAAAAATGGTTATATACAGATGTAATCGCCAGTCAAATCTAATTCTGATGAAAAAAAAAGAAGAGAAGAGATCCTAGAGAGAGAAGAAAGGTTTGAAATGTTCCTCCTCAAGATTCTCTCTCTCTCTCTCCCTCTCTCTCTCCCCCTAGTTTTCTGTATAATACCTTTTGAAGATGTGAGAAAGATAAGGACAGTTGTATAAGGACAATTTTGGTAGCTGATGAAGTTAGTTTTATAAATCATTAGAAAATTCAATTTGATCAGAAAGGAAGTTGGCCTTTTGTTTTCTGTCATTGAAGTTACAATCTGCCCTTGATAATGAGGGCTTGTCTGAAGGACATTTGTGGCTTAATTAACATTTGATAAAAATAAATAAAAATAATACTATTAATAGTGAAAACTACATGTAGTCGTCCTACATGACATACTTGTGACAATTTGTTATTTGATGCATTAACAAACTTCACATGTATGCCACGTATGCGACTATCGATAGTCTTCACTATGAATAGTATTGCTCAATAAATAAACTCCTTTTTAATTTATATAAAAATTAGACTTTTAGTAGATTTTGATAAAAATTGATGAAATGTGTATTTAAAAAGTTGTGGATTCGTGAAATATGGGTTAAAATTTAATTGTTGACTTTTATTTAGATTTTTAATCAATATTTTAGTTGAAACAAATAGGAACAAAATGAGATACTAGTAGTACATAAAATCAAGTAAAAAATGACATCGTAAATAAGAAAGGCAAAAACGAAACTTTGAACACCATTGAACTATTGAGGACTGAATATCAATAAAAAGAAAGCCGCCCAACCCAGAATCAGTGACTGACATGGGCTTTAAGCTGGAGGCAGCCAAAACCCATGCACTAAAATGTTAAAAAAAAATAAAATAAATAAAGAGCAAATGAGAGCAAATCATGTTTTAGAATTAATTGTTCAAAATCAGGTATCTATTTGGAAAATACTAAGGGTACTTCTTTTCTCAAATTAAGAAACAAATAAACCGAAAATCAGTCCATCTCCATTCAAACTAGGAGTGGGCACAGTTCGATTTGGTTCGATTTCAAAGGGAACCGAATTGAATCGAGTACCAATGAGAATTTAGAAATGGAACTATTGGTTCCATATTTTACTATAGAATCGAAATAGAACCAAACCATCCGTTCTGGTTCGGTCTAGTTCTTTATATTAAAATTTTTATAAAAACAAAATATTAAATTACTTGTCGGATTAAAAATAAATAAAATAAAGTTAGAATCACTTATCATTCTTGTAAAAGTTAGAATCACTTATCATTCTTGTAATCTAATAATATAAAAATTAATTTAATAAGGTAACAAACAAAAATATATTTCAAAACTCGAGATCGATTAATGAGGGCACAAAAAGGATAATTATTAAACAAAATATAAATTGTAAAATCTAGATAAAAAATTAATTTTTGAAAAAATGCATACAATAATATATATTAAAAATTGTATGTAATATTTATAATCTGATTATCTCCAATAATCTTCAAGGAGAAGATCTTGATTCTGATGATCGACCACTTTGGTAACAACGAAAATTTTAAGTTCTTACGAAAGATTGAACTAAAAATACATTTTTTTCCCTATTGTAATTGCATTAAAGGGTTAAAACTATGAATTTTTGTAAATTATTTATAAAATTATTTAGAAATAAATGTTCATTACTTAATAAGTTTTACTGTAAAAGAAAGAAGAAGAAGAAGTATGTGGAAAGTGAAATTTTGGCGTGAGATAATTTTAGGGTCTAATGTTCAAATATCTACTGCATATTTATGCAATATATCAACAAGAAGAAAAAGTAGAAAGAATTGAATTCAATATTGATTCTTAAGGTAGTACCAAGAATCGGATCGGAACCGATCGGTTCTCGATGTACAATCCCAAAATCGATACATTTAATAAAGAAAACGGAACCAAACCGATCGGTTCTATATGGTACAGTCCGATTGCACCAGTTATGGGAAAAAATGTCCACCCCTAATTCAAACAATTTGTTAAAATATTCCTTTAAATATAGAAAATAATAAATATTCAATCTATTAAAATCTTCTCATAATAGTAATCAATAACCTAATATCTAAACAAAGAAACAATTGTGACATTTTTGTAAGTAGTTGTCATTTAACAAATCATAGATGCTTGTGATCTCTTAGTTTAGTTTTCCACTAATATGAGTTGAGCTATTCGTATATTCAAATACAAAAATCATGTCAAATGGACCCTAAGTTACTTTATTTATTGTTTAAATACAAATCTAAGTTTTACGAATATTCAAGTTAACCAAATAAATTTTGTTTATGTGTTATATTATATAATTTGCGCTTAAATCCATGTGTGTATCCTAAAATTTGTAAAATGTGGAAAAATAAGCATGAAATTTGGATTTTAAGTAACTTGAAAGTTCTGGTGACAAACTTGAAAGGGCAATTCCAAAATGCTCAAATCTCAAAATCAAAGATCCATAAATTAGGTAATTAACTTCTCTCTAAATTTTCTTTATAGAGATAAAGATCGTCCAAATCAATTTTTTAGTTTGTTTTCTAACATTTTTCAAAGTTTAATATATAGCACACGATGTACGATGTATATTAGGAGTATGATTCCCCTGGGAAGCAGGGTTGGATTAGCTGTGGGTCACGTGATCCACTAGCTTTCTGGTGGGTATATTTATTGAGTTGGGAATTGGGCTGAAGACTTGATGTGGGCAATTGGGCTAAAGGGTTGAAA